>MU227503.1:195928-216866 GCA_018584345.1 Thuja plicata | reverse complement strand
CGAGATGGGTGAACTGGCAGTCCCTTCCCTAAAATCTAGGGATGCTCCTAGAAACTAGGGAACACATCCTGTCATCCTGAAACTGAAACCAACTGAAGGGTCATGAATAACCTCACGACTGGCAACTATAACGACCTCCTAAAATTTAGGGATATCCCCTAAAATCTAGGAACTGCTCCAAACTGGCTCCAACTGCCTGTAAAGCCAAAATCCGGTCACTGTATGCACTGAATGAGTCCCTATCCATCTCTGCTAGCCTATGAGACTCCAATGATAGGCCAACTCCTCCGTCTCTGATGTCCACTCTAGAAAGGGGACATGACAGCAATACCCAGCTTTGCCCGAGCTGCTCATTTCGTCCTATGCCTTCTTGGCACATTTGGTTGAACTTGTGCCACCACCCTGTCTTGGCTTGCCTCAAACTCTGCTCGTCGTAGGGCCAATTTAAATTCCTCCCAAGTTGTGAGGATGTTCATCTTGTATTCATCCCTATCCACCCTCCCAAGTCGATGCACAAAGAGGATTATTCCTTCCTCCCTCGCTTCCTCTAGATCTTCGATGCCTTTCGAGATGTCATAGCCAATGCCTGGTACTGCCCATTCAAAGACCGAATCGAGCCCAATCAACATGTCTTCTTCAACCAGGAATCTCATCACTCACTTAATTTTGTCCACATCCTCGCCTAACTCCAAGCCCCACGCCAACATCAATGGAATGATGTCCATATTCAAACGAAAACGATGGTTGGCTCCCATAAACTTCTTACCCAATAAGTCTAAAACTACCATGACAACATCTTCTTGCATACACTTCAGCATCTTTTTTAATCGCTGAACTTTCATAGGGCCAAAAAAGCCTTGTTGTTGGCGATGTGTGAACAAGCTGAAGGTAGCTTCCATGGTCACCAAACAACCTGCAATACTTGCCAATTTCAACAAAGCAAAAATAATTTGGCACTTTAAAGCCATCTGCAAAGCTCCTTGTCTCATCACACGAACGAATTTTCTCCCTGCAATAAATCAGCCAATGCAAAGGTAATGACATTTTGGCATTCTCAACAAAAAATCATTCCACCCCATTAAACTCCACTCGTCATTACATGTGAAAAGACGCACAAATGTTTTTGAAAGATTGGGGAGATCTTTCAATCGTACTTCGCACCCTGAATACATCAGCATTGTACCCTTGGGTGCCACATCATTTAAACAACTCCTCTCCGAATGCATTCCTTGAATCACACCCATTTAGAATGGGTGAAATCATCACAATATTCTGGCCAACGATTGATAAATTCAAACTTTTTGAACTCACAAAAAACTGCCGCTACTAAAAAAGAATGTTAAAATCTTGCAAAGCATTTAAACTTCCCTCTCCTCTTTAATTGGGGGTGTCCCCTTCATTAGAATGAAGTCAAAAATTCTCCTATTTAAATTCATCAAGTTCTCTGAAGGATAGTGTCAAGTTTGATAAACAGTCAACCTCTTTATTTCTTGAACTATGCACATGGCTTACCTTAAAATCTTCAAACTTGGTCAACTCCTCCACAATTGCCAAAATAAAATTTTGAAGATGCCACGCAACTAAAGTGCCTTTCATGATAGCTTGAACTATGATTAAAGAGTCTCCTTCCAAATGTAATTTCTTAACCTCCATTAATTTTCCTATCTTTACAGCCAGCGAAGCCGCTTTGGCTTCCGCAATATTGTTAGTTCCCTCCTTTAGTTTTTTTGCTCCAATAGCAAGGGTATTTCCCTACCAATCTCAGAGAATAACACTTGCACTAGACGGTCCAGGGTTACCTTTAGTTGCTCCATCAAAATTGATTTTAATCCATCCCTCAACAGGCCTTTCCCACACCACATTCTTAGAGAGAGAAACCGCTAGATTCACCCAGTTGGGCCCCTTAACAAGCCTACTATCTTATATATTATGAATATATATAATTGATATATAATTCAGATTTCATTGTTTTTGAATAAGGCAAAAAAAGGTTTTTGAAGGGGCCCCGAAACCCTTTACAAGAAATAGCTAAAGATAGGAAATATTAAGCATAGCTAGACAAAACATGTTGGCAGAGACAAAAGGCCAACAACCAACAAGACACCAAAAAACCAGCAACCACCCAACAGACACGAGCCAACCAAACAAAAATAGAGAAACAAGAAACCAAGAGAAAGGAACCCTAGGCCAAGTTGTTCCGAGTGTGAGCCACCTCTTCTTCCATCTCAGACATATTGAGAGCCACCTTCAAATCTTCAATATCCGGGGGGAGAGTGGCAGCCTTTTTCTTGGTGCTGGATCTGGTTCTCTTCCTAGGCCTAGAGACCTCCATCAACAACACCTCCTTTTCACTATCCACATTAGTAGAATCCTTCTCAATATAGATATTTTCCAGTTTGGCAACCAGAGCTCTCATATTCTCCAAGGTAGTCTTAATTATCTTTAGGCTGTGCTTGAGAATCTCTTTAAGGGTTTCCTCAATTTTTTTCACCCTAGTAAGACCATCTAGCTTGCCCTCCAGGACCTTTCTAGCGTTACCCTTAGCTTCTGCTGAATCCAACACTAATTTCTTCTCCTCAGCCGATCAGAGAGACGAAGACCCCACATCTTGAATCCTGCTCGAGGTCTCCACCTTCTACTGCATTTCCTCAAACTTTGCCGACAGAGCCCTGTATTTGAGATTGAGACTTTTTATCTCGTGAAAGGCCCATCTTTGGACCCAAAAGGAGTAGAGAGCATGAACCTTAGCCATCTGGAGAACCCCAAAGGGGAGCTCTTTCCGGTCATGGAAGTCATCTAACCATAAGTCAGTAGACACCGCTTTAGGCATTTTATTCTCACCATCTTCTTCCTCAGAATTCGGAGGAGAACCAGGAACATCATGAATCACCGTACTCGTAAAATCCTTCATAAGAGGGATTTTGGGAATTCTCTCTTTACCCTTCTTGGAACTACCAACAACATTCTTAGGGGAAATACCAGCCGAGGGACTGGTGTTTTTAAATTTTACCACTGTTGGATTGCCAATACAAATGTCACTCAAGACAACACCAATTTTCTTCTTAACAACCAATCCACTAGGACTGGTCCCCCTTGTATCCTTACCATCCATTCTACCATCATCCGACGGAACAACAATGGGAGGGCCAACAGAAAGGTCCCCTTATCTTCTCCATGGACAGGAGGAGAGAGAACATCTTCACTATCATCAGTATGGTCATCCTCATTACCATGAAACCCCAACTTTTTGGGCTTATGCTTGACCTTGGCCGAGGGTTTCGACTTGGGAGGGGAAAGCCCTTCATCACTATCCTCAATATGATCTCCCTCGTCACCTTGATACACCATATTTTTAGGCATCGATTTCTTAGTGACCAATAATTTCGGCTTCTTAGTCTTTGGGGTATCAATTTCTTCCTCATAATCAGACTCAGCTTCATTCTCAAACCCACTAGCATTAGGATTATCCTCTTCGGCCAACTTAACAAGCCGAAGACTTGGAGTCTCAAAGGCCTTAGCTCTCAAATACTCATATAAGACCAGAATTAACCCTTGATGAACAACAACCTTTCTAGGGTTCTTCTTGTGGTTATAAATATTAGCATTAAAAGAGGAATACAAAAAATATGGGAAAGAAATCAAAGTCTTGTACCTAAAAATGGTTCAGCAACATGAAATGATAGTTATGCATCCTAGTAAATCTCCCATACACTGTGACAAATTCCATAATCACTTGGGTCATCCTCATCCAGAAAGGAACTGCTTAGGGTCAAAGTAAGAATTATTACCTTTCGCAACGACTTCCCTTTCCACCTCCGTTTTAGGAAATTTTGCACAGCCTGGTCAGATATTTTCCTGTCGTTGAAAAACTTCAAGCATTTTGTAGACATTCTTGTCGCTTCAGCCACCACAATCTCATCTATAACAAACCTTTTGCCTTGTAGAGTGATAGCCCCATTATCCCAGTCATCAACAAAGAGCTGAGTGACCTTTCTGTCATAACCGTGCAACTTCTCCAGGAAAGGAGAAAGGCCTCCCTTCGTGAGCTTCCTCCAGACTTCCTCATCTCTCCTCCAATGCTCACAGGTCGCCGGTTCGAAACGGTTCAGGTCTCATCCCATGACTGAAATCTCAAAGCAAACCAGTTGAAACAAAAGACAAATGAAGACCAAAGCAAAATTAAAACAAATATTACTCCTCTTCAACACCCACAAAGCGTGAGAAAATTAGCAATAATGATGGGAAGGGCAAATATTTCACCGTCATTAAGGCTGATTTGAAGGGAAGGAGATGTCATTTCCATTATTAAATTGTACTTTCCCAATCCTGCTGCTGATACGATCGAGGGCTAAAAGGCGTTTTATATCATTATTTAAATCGCCTTCCCCTTCCCATTTTAAAATGTCATTCGATCTGACACCAATGTTGGCAAGACCATCCACCACCTTATTAGATTCTCTATAAGAGTGGGCAATATAACATTTTTTAAAACTTTGTATAATTTCTTTAGAATCCCTTATAATATGGTCTATAGACCATGAAGTTGGCAATTCCCCTTTTAGACATCTTATAATATTGTTGGAGTCCCCTTCTAACCAAACATAGTTAAGGTTAAGATGTTTAGCAATAGAAACAATTTGTAAGGCTCCCATGGCTTTTGCATAGTGGTTAGACTAGGTACCCAAGGGAAGAGCCACCGCAGCAATGGAAATGCCTTTCTCATCTCTTATCAGTCCCCCACACCCAGCTGGCCCAGGATTACCCTTGGCTGACCCATCAAAATAAATTTTCACCCATCCCGAAGGAGGGGAAAGCCAAATGACACCATCTGTATTCTTCTTAGTCTTGCCAACACATTTAAAAATATCAATATCCAATTGCCAACCTTGGGAAATACAAATGTCCTCCGTTTTGCATATAGCATTTTGCTTATGAGATATCCTAGAAGAAAGAAGATTAAGATTTTCCACAACAACCCTTGATATGTTTGCTGCAACAACCAAAGAGGAGGAACTGTGATCCCTAAAAATCCTATGATTTCTCTCTTTCCATATACCCCAGATAGTATGAGGTGCCATGATGCACCAGAGGACCTTAAGAACTTGATTAGCCAAGGGACAACACCATTGGATCACAAACTCTTGAATAGAGGCAGGGGAAACCCAACTGAGATTCCATCTTCTAAATAAATAAGCTATACCTCCAGGGAGAAGGAGCATTGCATCAAAAAGTGAGAAGCAGATTCTTCAGCCTCCAAGCACAAGTAACATCTATTAGGAATCGTGAAGCCTCTCTTGCGAAGATTGTCCGTAGTCAGGATTTTGTTTTGTATAAAAATCCAGTAGAAGATATTGATTTAAGGGATAAGGATTTTATTCCAAGCTCTGGCCAAGTAATCGGGATCTCCCTTGTTATCTTTGATCAACAGAGAAAAGGGGCAAGCCACAGTGAACTTTCTAGAGGGAGAAGCCTCCCAAATAAGAGAATCATGATTGTCAGCTATGAGAGAAATACCATTAAGATAGTGCTGAAGAGGAACCGTCCTCCTCTCCAGTGAAGAAAGATTGATCCACTACTGGTTTCTCCAGTAATCCACCACAACACTCCCCAAACTCCTCTTGCATCTGTTGATGCACTCAGATAAGTCTTGGAAGGAACCGAGAGGCCTATCAGAGATCCATTTATCCTCTCTAAAGTGCACAGATCTACCATTGCCCACTTTCCATCTCAGACCTTTAACAAGAACCTCCTTTATCTTCTTAATATTGTTCCAAATGAAAGAGCCACTAATAACAGAGTCAGAGTAAGCAAAATCAAACAGATTAGAAAAATGGTGAAGATACTTATCTTTCCAAATGGTATTCCATTCCTTAGAGTTCTCGTTGAATGCCCGCCAAGCCTGCTTCCAAAGAAGAGCCTTGTTGAAGAGTTTGATGCTTCGAATACCAACACCTCCACACCTCTTAGGTTTACAGACATTTTCACAAGCAATAAGCAGAAGCCCTTTTCTCTCCTCCAACCCCGACTAGAGGAAGTGTTTTTGAATTCTTTCCATAATCTCAGCAAATTTTGAGGGGATCTTAAAGAGGTTGAGAGCATAAATTGGAAGATTCTGAAGAGAAGATTTCAACAGTTGCAATTTACCTACTTGACTTAAAAGAGCTCCCTTCCATCCCGCCAATTTCTTGTTGAATCTGTCGACTATAGCATTCCAGAAGGCATCATTCGGCTTGAAGCCCAGAGGAAAACCAAGATAAGTAGAAGGTAAAGAAGCAAAAAAACAACCAAGGATATTAGAAATTCTCCTCTATCTATCTTCAGGAGTATTAACAAAAAAACAGGGAAATCTTGTTCCAATTGATAAATTGTCTGGTAGCCCTACTATAGGTATCCACCAATCTTTTCATACTCTGAGCTTCTTTAATGGAGGACGAGCCCAACATTATTGTGTCATCCACAAACTTCTCATGAGAGCAGGTAAGCCCCATAGATGAAGGTTTAAGACCCTGAATCTCCCCTTGCTGAACTAAAAGCTTGACAAACCTTCCCAGACTCTCCGCCATAATAGTAAAAAGAATAGGAGAAAAGGGATCACCATGTCTAAGTCCCCTAGAAGGGATGAAGAAGTGTGATGGAGGCCCATTGATCAAGACCGCAACAGGGAGATAGAAATCAATTGATTTAAAAGTCATCTAACTCCAGGAATTTCCAATCCACCCTATCATAAGCTTTTGACATGTCCAGTTTTACAAGAATCCCTGTTTTTTAGCACTAACAAGGGAATGAACGTTTTCATGCACCGAGATGATCGAATCAAGAATCTGCTTTCTCGACACAAAGCCATTCTGCTGAGGAGAAATGAGAGAGGGAAGCAAAGATAAAATTCTAGAAGTGAGAACTTTAGATATAATCTTATAAAAGGAGTTACAAAGGCTGATCAGCTAAACCTATCCAGAGAGTCAGCCCTCGGACATTTAGGAATAAGAATAATGAAAGTAGCATTGATCTCTTTAAGAAGACTCCTGGCTCCAAAAAATTCCTTCATTGCATTAGAGATATCTTTCTCGACAATGTTCCAAATGTGCTGAAAGAAGAACATCGGTAAACCATCTAGTCCAGGGGACTTTTCACCTTCAAAAGAGAAGACAACCTCTTTGATCTCTTTATCAGAAGGAATAGCAGACAAAAATCTGTTCTGATCTTCTCCAAGAATAGAAGGGATGGAAGCAAGAAGCACATCTTGATCATCTCGACCAAGCTGCTGGTCCTCCGAGAGGAGAGAGGAAAAGAAGCGAACTGCCTCCCCCCAGATTTTGTCTTCCTTCTCCAATCTGCCTCTTTCAGCTTGGATGTGAGAGATCCTATTAATGGCCTTGTGTTTCATAGAGGTCATGTGGAAGAACTTGGTGTTCTTGTCTCCAGAATTGAGCCATAGATCCCGAGATCTTTGCCTCCAGTAGACCTCCTCCTTGGCAATAATGTCACGATAATTAACTAAGATTTCCTTTTCCTTATTAAAATTCTCCTGAGTATATCCTTCCTTCTGGATTGAATCCTGAATTTCCTGAAGTTGAAGCTTGGTCTCTTTCTTAGATTCAAAAATATCTCCGAAAGTATCTTTATTGCAACTTTTAACTTTTGCTTAACATGTCTAAGTTTCTTTGCTACCTTAAACAACGATGTCCCTTGAACATCAATGTCCCACCAAATTCGGAATGCAATCTTCTAATGTGGGATGCGCTAACCACATTTTTTCAAATCAAAAAGGAAAGTTTCTCTTCCTCGTGATGACATCCGCCACAAAAGAAACGGGAGAATGAACTGACCCAATCCTATATAAGACACCTAAAGAGCAGAGGTACTTGGAAGACCAGCTACAAGAGATGAGGGCCCTATCAAGTCTGACCTGGATAAGACTTTCACCGATCCTTCTATTGCTCCAGGTGAAGTTGGCTCCTTGCAAATCAACATCCGAAAGAGCATGCAAATTAATGAAATTCATTAGGTCCATTTTTCTTTCTGTTTGGGATTGGGAACCTCCCACTTTTTCAGAATCATTCAGCGGGGTGTTAAAATCTCCCATCACCATCCAACAATCATTTCGAACTTTAGCCCTAAAATCTGTTAGCTTATTCCAAAATCTAGCTCTCGCATTCTTAGTGTTACGAGCATAAATATTAGAAAGAATCTATTCAAACTCATCCCTAATATGCTTAAATCTTACACTGATAATATTGTCACCAGAGTGCAGAACTTCACCTCTAATGTATTTGGGATTCCAAAAGACAGTTATTCCCCTTGAGGCACCATCAAAATAAATCCCTGCCACAAGATTGCCTTTGAAAACGTTCAACCTTTCAACTTTATCCTTACTCATTTTTCGTTTCTTGAATTAACAGAATATCCGGTTTATGATCACGAACAAAATTCTTGACCACATCCTGCTTATGGAATCCATTGAGACCCCTTATGTTCCATGAGATGATTTTCATATTTTACCAGGAGAACAAACTTCTGTTATGGTAAGTTGCTTACCATCAGCTATATTTTGTTTTCTTTCTTTCTCCCTTGCCGCTTTCTTTGTAGGCCTGCCTACAGAACTCTTAGGGGAGCCAACATCCGCTTTAGGGCGACTTCTGGTTGTCATAGCTTTTTGAGATGAGGAGATAGGCTTTTTTCTCTCCCTTCCCTGGTATCCAGATAGAGATGAGAGACCCTTATTCTCTACTCCCTTCTTTACCGAAGAGGAAGGACCTTTATTTTCTCCTCCCCTCCTATTTTTTTTTACCTTCGATCGTTGACCAATCACCTTCCTCATTCTCTTTATTGTATGTATAATTTCCATCTTTAAGGTCATGGGAACAGTCACCCAATTTCCCATTGTGCAGGCCAACCTTAACCCAGCTCGGAGAAGTCGGCATAATTTCTTCGGCAGAGGACTCATAAATTTCAACGCTCCCAAGAATATTACAAGGTTGAGCATCCTCCATGGAAGGAAAGCACATCTGCAAAGACTCCGAGACTCTAGATGGGACAGGGCTACCATTCTCAGATAGGGGGAAGAGACACCATCCCTCCCAATCTCCCCGTCTTCCAAAGCATCTTCAGCCCCAAACTGCCCCTCAGGAGAGGAAATTTCAGCAGAAGGCGAATTAGAGTTGGAGTTCTTTCCTTCGGATAAAGCCGGAGAAAGCTTGGAATCTAGACCATCCCCTTCAACTCTGATTTTGGCATTTAAAACCAGCTTTTCTTGGGAAGAGATACCTCCCATCGGCTTCTCAACAGTAGTTGTTTTCTCCGTTGTAGGGCCTTCCCCCTTATTTTCATCATTTTTCTCCACTCCTTCACCATTCTCTGGTTTTCTCTCCTTCCACGCCTTTTTCTTACCATACTCATTCGGTTTTTCTATTTTTATTCATCCTCTGCAGGCACTTTCTAGCCCAGTGGCCAGCCTTCTTACAAATAAAACAAGCAAATGGGTGTATCTCATACCCCATTGTCTGCACCCATTTCCTAAGTTTTAAAACAATCTCCACTGAAGTAGGAAGATCTGTGTACTGGCCCACACAAACACAAATCCTGGCACATACCAACCTAGATTTAGAAGCGGTCATTGGATCAATAGATAGTTCACCAAACGAACAGGCCAACCCCTTAAAAGCATCTTCATTCCAAAACTCCAAAGGAAGTCCAGGGAGGCGAACCCAGACTGGAACGGAAACAAAGATAGAATCATTCATTTCCAGTTTTGGTGACCATTTCTGAAGAGCCAGGGAAGATTTGCCCACAACCCATGGACCACCACAAAGAATATTTGACATATCTTCCTTGTTTGAGAAGGCAAAAGAGAAATACCCCTTTGGCATCGCAGCTATCTTGACTTGACCCTTTAGCCGCCATTTCTTCTTTGCAAAAGCTCTAACCACTTTAATATTTGGTCTAGGACCCATAAATTTCCCAACTAGCGAGAGCGCAATGGAGGAGATAGAGTGATCTACCACCTGATCAGGAACCAGAATAGCATACTTGCCGTTAGACAAGGCGGAAATGTTTTTTCTCGATGGGAAAGAAGATTTTTCCCCAAGTTTGATCCCAAAGAGCGATAACCAAGGTTTTTCCACCGCATTTCCTTTAGGGATCAAACCGGCCTGCCCTTTCTCGAAATCATTGATAGGCGGACAAAATTCTCCTTTCGTCGGGCCTGCAGTCTGACCACCCAGAGAAGCCCGTGACCGCTCTTTCCCTGGAGACAACGAAACCCCACCATCTCGTGGGTCCCCTTCATCAACATCCTGCCTATCTTCCTTAGAATCGTCAGGCTGATCCTTTGCAGTCGGTGAGCCCAGCAGGAGACCAACAACACCCGCCAGAGGCACAGGAGGCCCGCCATTGATATTTTTCCGACTCTCCCTCTATTAAAAAAAGCACAATTCTGATTTAATTGTTACTAATATATATATATATATATATATTATATAAAATTCTAATTAACAAAAAATTATATATGTTATACATATTAGACCATATAAGAATTCCTATCCCTAACAGAATTCAGATATAACATTCTGTAATTCAATATTGATTCATAAGTAAGCTACAACATACCAGTTTTGCTTCCAGCATTTAAATATGCTTTCTTTTCCTCCTGGTCTCATTCTCTGTGATCAGTACCAAATATATCTTATGATCTCCTATCCCATTCGATCCAAACCAAAATGTATTTTATATCCTCCTAAATCGAAGAGATGGCAACCTTCGAGGTTCAATTAGCCACCTCCCTTCAATATCAATATCTTCATAACAATGCTGATTAGTTTGCCATCGCAATCCTTAATGGATGCTTGATGTTTTAGCACTTGACTTTATTTGATATTAGTTCATGAAGCACTGCCATTCCATAAGAATATATCGATAATACTATTAAAGGAAGTTAATCTTAGTCAAATTTAATATCTCAATATCCTTTGTTTATTAACGAGTCGTTGCCTTTGATTAATTTAATATTGTTTGATTACATTGACTTGTCCTTGCGATTAATCTCTTTAATAGTCGGTGCCCAATCTTCATAGTATCATCGACTCATAACAATAATATATCTGTCTCTATGAGATGATTACATGATATTCAAATTGACCATACTATGAATTTGTTAATTTTAGGATCGTTGATGTCTAATAATTAACATGCCTCTTCATATTGATTTGCTTTTGGTTTAATTGATAGTGTTTAATTGTATAATTCATTTGCTCCGTAGATATTTCTCTATTTCAGGACTTAGACATTAACATGTTGTTTAGTATGACATTAACGTGTTGTTTAGTGTGATTGCATATAATCGCACCCTATTAAGGGGGTCACATTTAGTGTTTATAGTCGCAATGACCATTCTTTGTCGACTAAGTATTCTCCACAGTGCTGAGAACCATTGATGAAGTTATTTTGAATATTGAATGTCCACCTTAAGCCTCCAGCGCGACATATGTGACGCCAAACTAATGCATGCTTTGACCATGAACTTCTTATCCTCCACAATGATTATCTTGTGATAAATAAATGAGGAATGATCAATTTTCTATTCATATTAAGTTGTACGTTGGGTAATATATTCACAAATACTGAATGGGAGATAGATGTTATAATCAAATCTTAAATCTTAAAAAATTTAGAAAATGCTCGCCAATCTCCAAAACTCTATTATTATGCCATTCAATAACCCTTTGTCCTTCGTGGTAATCCTACAGGTTATATTTCCTTTGACAAGGAAATCACAATATATTATATTTTATTATTTAGTTGATTTTATATTTTAATGTAATTATTATTATTTCACATTAAATCCTATTTCAAGAAGGAGACATCACATTCCTTCCCTCCCCAAAATTGCTTATCCTCAAGCAATTGTTGGATGGTCATGGAGACTTATTTGTAATCAACCTTCCACAGTGCTACTATCATATATGTTTTCTCCCTTGTTTTGAATGTGAATTATGATTTGATAGTAGAAACTTGGCAAAACTTAACTTAAGACAAGTTTTTCTCTTATCCTCTAGAGAAATGATCTTAGATCACCTCATAATGGTGCCAATTGAATTTGCCAAAACCATGTTTGCATGACAGCATGCCTCAAAATTCATCTCTCTACTTATTCTCTTATTCTAGATAAACCAAAGTAGAACCACACAAGGAGTATACGCTTGAAAATATGAAATATATGTATGAATATATGAAGACATGAAGCATACACAAAGTATAAACGTTAACGCATGAAGGCACAAAGCATACACATAGTATACACATAAATGCATGAAGACACAAAGCATACACAAAGTATACACATAAATGCATGAAGACACAAAGAATGATAAACGTGTCTTTCATAACCAATCACGGTTTAGTTTGGTGGGACGGTCTTAAGAGGGCGACTATAAACTTTTCAACCCAACCAAGCCCAAGAGTTCGCAATGTCCCACTGTGACAATTCACCTCTTGGCCCATTAGAGGCAGGAACGTCCCTCTATGACAATTTCGTCCCTTGGGGTGGCCTACTTAGCTTGGGAGAACTGGTAAACTACAATTCCTTAACTTACTTCCTCCATTCATTCCAATTGATTACAAGGTAAGACGCATACACATATATAAACAATTTGAGAAAATGTAATCATGGTACTTTATCTATAATTTATCCACAATATTTATAATTTGTTTCTTATACACACACACACACAATCTTATTGATATTATCTCAAGTATATATGTATGTTTAGATTGCTTTTCATTGACTAGAATGATTGCTTATTTTATCTTTTACCCTATATGATGGTAGGATCATGCTCTGATAGCACTTGTAATGTCCCCAACGAGGATCTTACTTAATTTTCCCTAAAATTCCCAATTAGGGTTTGGATTGCACTTGGGAATGGCTACTTGTAACATTCCCTACTAGGAGAATGCCAATTCCCAATTATTAACATACAACACTATACATTTAAAACAAATTATATTAAGAACAATCACTAATTCATAATACATACTTAAGCCCTAATTCCTTACTTCACTCCTAACCGCTAACCTTAAGAAGGATGGTAGATTTATTGTGCCAAGGGCGCATGAAACAATCTACAAGCGGGCTCCCTCAAGGCTATTACCCATGTTGGGACCTACCCATCATGTGACTGAATTTATTGTGCGTCTCCCTTCACAAACTCCCTATCCTCTTAACTATATTAGTAAGTGATTAAGGAATTGGCTAAGTGTATATTACTATCTTATAGATAATGAATATATGTATAAATATATATAACATAACTGATATATAATTCTGATTTCTTTGTTACTAATATATATGTGTGTGTGTGTGTGTATATATGTTGCATGGGTACTCGTACCCATACCCCTAGGACGCGTACCGAGTGCTGGTACACATACCCAAGTACCATGTACTCAATGGATACTCAATGAAGAGTGTCATAGCTAAGGACCTTTATTAAGATTTCTGATTTTTGTTTCAGTTTTTTGTTTGCATATCAGCTTGTTGTTTATCAAGCTTAATTCAGTATGTAATCAGTTTGAAACTTTGATACAATACTAATTAACAATAAACTTTATCAGTGTTCAAGTTAGAAGTTTATCATTTGCAATATGTCGTTATATGATTTATGTTATTGTTCATGTTTAAAGTTTGCCTTCTCTGTTATGCATCTAAACATTTAGCATATATTATTATTACAAACATATTGCAAATCTGAAACTGAAAACAATGCATTACATCTGCAAACTTTATCACTGTTCTTGTTTTGAAAATTCATTGTCATGACTCAGATTTTCAGATTTTCTACAAAATATTAAATTATATTAAAAAAATATTAACGCACCCACGTACCCCCGTCCCTTATGTTGAAAAATAGTCGTACTTGTACTTGAAGTACCCAAGTACCCCCATTCCCGTGCAACCTTGATATATATATATATATATATATATATATATATACACACACCCTTACAGAATTCAGATATAACATTTTGTAATTCAATAGTGATCCATAAGTAAGCTAGAGCATACCAACGATACTTTCAGCAATTAAATATGCTATCTTTTCCCTCTGGTCTCATTCTCTGTGATCAGTGCCAAATATATCTTATGATCTTGTATCCCATTCGATCCAGACCAAAATGTATTTTTGTATCCTCCTAAATCGAAGAGATGGCAACCTTTGAGTTTTGATTAGCCACCTCTCTTCAATGTCGATATCTTCATAACTATGCTGATTAGTTTGCCATCGCTATCCTTAATGGCTGGTCGATGTTTTAGCACTTGACTTTATTTTATATTAGTTCATGAAGCGCTGCCATTCCATAAGAATATATCGATAATACTATTAAAGGCGATCAATATCAGTCAACTTTAATATCTCAATATCCTTTGTTTGTTAATGAGTCATTTCCTTTGATTAATTTAATATCGTTTGATTACACTGACTTCTCCTTACTTGTAATTAATCTCTTTAATAGTCGGTGTCCAATCTTGTTATTATCATCGACTCATAACAGTAATATATCCATCTCTATGAGATGATTATATGATATTCAAATTGACCTTACTATGAATTTGTTAATTTTAGGATCGTTGATGTCTAATAATTAACGTGCCTCTTCATATTGATTTGCTTTTGGTTTAATCAATAGTGTTTAATTGTATAGTTCGTTGGCTCCGCAGATATTCCTCTATTTCAGGACTTAGACATTAACGTGTTGTTTAGTATGACTGCATATAATTGCACCCTATTAAGGGGTCGCATTCAGTGTTTATAGTCGTAGCGACCATTCTTTGCTGACTAAGTATTCTCCAGAACGCTGAAAACCATCGATGAAGTTATTTTGAATATTGAACTTCCAACTTATACCTCCAGCACAGTAGATGTAATGCCAAACTAATGCATGCGTTGACCATGAACTTCTTATCCTCCACAATTATTATCTAGTGATAAATAAATGAGGAATGATCAATTTTCTATTTGTATTAAGTTGTACGTTGGGTAATATATTCAGAAATACTGAATAGTAGATAGACGTTATAATCAAATCTTAAATCCGAAACAATTTAGAAAATTAAATCGATCAGATTTCCACAATCCATTTAATTTAAAGCTTGAATTTCTGGTTTTGATTGTGTATGTTTTTTAGCATCAACGTTTCGGATCACACTTCGTGATCCATCATCAGGATGTATGAGCAGAGAGCAATAAGGATGAATGATGAATGATGTGATCCTTATTGCTCTCTGCTCATACATCTTGATGATGGATCACGGAGTGTGATCCGAAACGTTGATACTAAAAAACATACACAATCAAAACCAGGAATTCAAGCTTTAAATTTAGAAAATACTTGCCAATCTCCAAAAATCTATTATTATGCCATTTAATAACCCTTTGCCCTTCATGGTAATCTTGGAGGTTATATTTCTTAACTTTGACAGGGAAATCACACTATATTATATTTTATTATTTATTTAATTTTATATTTTAAAGTAATTATTATTTAATATTAAATCCTATTTCAGGAAGGGGACATCACAGATAAGTCTGCAATTCAGATTGAGAAATCAGTATGCTTGGATTGAATTGTGGAGCTTTGTGTCTGTCTAGCTAATTGACTAACTTTGAGCTATTCGAAGAATGGTGTGATCATTGTTGTGCAATTAAGGTAGCAATTTAGAAAATTAATTGCTTTAGTAAGCACTTTGAATTTGATCTTGAGTTGTAACAAGGATGCTCCACAATATGGGGGTTGCATGGGTGCTTCATGTAGCTTAGTTTGTTGAATGCTTTTGTAGACACCCAAAATTGACTATTTGCATTTGGTCAGTTTACCCTTGTTAATCCATTATATTGATTATTTAAATAATTATAAATTATTTAACTAATTATTGATTCATTCTTCTATTTCCTAGGCAACCCCTCTAGGCAATTAATTTAATTAATTTGCCTATTTACCTATACCCCTTAACCCTTCATCTATTTAATTAAATAAATCTCCATGCTAATTTGATTAAATTCACTTTTCCCCTTTTCCTCCAAATTTGAAATGAAATGAATTTTAATTCTTCAGTTTCTCTCTCCACTAGTCAAATCCTCCTACACTGCCACTTGCCGCCTAAATACCCTTCCTAATCTCCACCAAATTCTCCTCTAATTGTGTGCACACTCCTAATCCATGTGATTAGGGAGAGGGTCAACCCATTCTCCAAGTAGTTGGAGTGTGGAGATAAGAAATGCCTTTATGGCAAAGTCTTGTCTACACTCCAAGTGTACTCTTTCTCCAACTATTTCTCCTCACATGCATTCCTAGGTTGACAATTGTCAACCTCTCATGAGATGCGAGAACCAAATATTCCTCAACCCTTGATCTCATGCAACCAATCTTGGCCTTTCCTTCCTTTTTCTCCATTCAACCAACACTTAAGCCAACTTTTCATCCATTATTCACATATGCAACCATAATCATCTACATGCATACTTGATATTGAGCATCCTTATGATGTTGAAATTATGAGCACACATAAAATTTATCATTGCTGGGCAAACTGCTGCATCGATGAGAGCATCATACTAGGTAGTCATAGGATTTTATATTGGATTGTTCTCTTTTCTTGCCCAATCTTGATTGTTGTGTTATTTTTTGTGATTTTGAGTGATTTTACTTGTTATTTTAGTTCCTTTTGAGTCACATTTCACTACACACAAGTTTGATAACAATTATGGATTTTGTTGTGTACATACATAGATCATGGGTTGCACAATGAGAAGGTTCTTTTAGTGATGCACTTTTGTCATAGGAATTTGGCATGGCTAGTGCATTGTCAGGCGAATTTTTGCTTGGATCATAGTTTTACTAGCAAGCCACCTTCATTTTGTATGTTTATGCATTGGACGTGAACATGAAAGACTTTTTGCATGCATGTGTGCAACAAAACCAGCTTGATTTCCCTTGCATAGGTATCGAGATCTTCAGTGAAGGAAACAAATTCTTTCAACCAAATTTTGTACACGCTGTTGGGAAATTTTCATAACTAACCAAAAAAAGTAACATTAATTTTTAAAGCTTTGTTCTCATGTTATGACATCAATTGGTGAGATATCTGGCTTGGACTACTACAATATGGAAATTTGAACTTTGTTTGCAAATCTGAAACTAACCTTAATATGAAATTAGCATGATTAGATCCATATTCTTTATGATACTAAAAATCAGCCAACATAACATGCTTGACAACACCACCTTATTTGAACTTACAACAACAATAAATAAAAGACATCACAATGAGATAGCAACAAAGAGGCACAAATCAGGAACATAGTGTAGGAGAGCAGAGATTGAACTCTGATACCATGTTGGAGAGCAAAGATTAAGCTCTAATACCATGTCAGAGTTGATGATGATATCAACCCACAAGCCAATAATCATGTGCAAGCACACCACTTGTCACAGAGAGAAGATAAAGAAGCAAGATAATTTGCACAACCTGAGAATTCTGTATTGATTGCACAATAAATTGAGATTCAAAATATGACAATGCATAAACGAATTGAGTCAAATTAGACTCAACTAAGTGAACTTAAGCTAGGTATGCATGTGGTAACATTTGCTCAATTATGCATGAGAATATCCTTGAGCATGTGCACAATGTTTCTAATGCAACGTATGCAACAACTATGGATGCTCCCTCCAAGTGAAAACTAGGGAGAGTAAAAACCTTTAAACATGAAATGCATAAATGGATGGGTTTCAAAAACTAGGCCAGATTAGGTACCCATGTACAAACCAATGCAATACAATCTCTCCAAAATGGAGAAAAGGAGAAATACCCAGTGGGAAAAAACTCCTTTCCAAAAGAGAGAAAATACAATAAAGGCACTAGTGAAAGAAGGAAATGAGTACTCAATGTGACCCCCCAGGGACTGCTTCTATCACAATAGTAAAATGAATATCACCCCATAGCAGAGAGAATGAGGATAGGAATCGACCAAATGAAGAGGTAGCTCCTATACCAATGATGAACGCCTATAGGCAAGACATGATCCACTGCCTGCAAACAACATTTCTCCCCTTAGGAAGAAACAAATCCACTGGAGATAGGAGAAGCCACTCGCATAAACAGAAAGATGTAGGAATCTGAATCCAAATTGTGTACCTCTAGACTCTGCTCAACTATCCACATGTCTAAATAATGATATGCCAAATCAATTGAAGCAAATCCAAACAACTATGAAGATACCAAATGGACAACATCTGAAGGCACTAAAGATGGGATGATAAGAATGCTCAAATTGTCATCAAAGAGCAAATGAATATCCTCAAGTATGTCCCCAATGTTTGCAATGTGTCACTCAACAAATAACCCTGCAATATCTGGAAAGAAGTCATCCCATAATGTTGAAACTGAAAGGGAACTATCAACCTACTAAACTAAATCAATGGGAGCTATGCATTAGCCAATGCCAAGGTCATCATGAACCAAAGATGAAGATTGAGATGGTGTCTCAATGTGAGGAGCAAGAACTGAGATACAAGTCTTTGATCCATCAAAGCATGTAAGATTTGCAATCAACTCAAGCATCACAAGAGTACCATGATCATAGGGTATGCAATCTGCATTTGCAAGAAGAATAAGAGAATCTATTGCAAGATCCTCTGGCTCAATGGTGAGTCCAAAGTGTGTGGGGACATTCAATGTCAAATAAAGCACACATAATGTCATGATCAACACTAGTCAAAAGAAATCTTATAACATGCCCATTAACGATCCTCCGAGCTATCCTACCCTTCAATGTAGCTGGTGTAGGGATGAGTTTGTAAAAATAAGGGAAAAAATAAGCCACCTGAGATGTGTCAGGATGTCATGCCACCAAGACTCATAATTGCCCTTTGTTAGGCCTATAACAGAAGGATGAACCAAAATATCCACGATACCTCCTCAAATGAAATAATTAGACTCTAAATTACCATAGTACATATAAATCAAATCAAATAAAGCCCTCTCAAACAAACAGATCCATTCCAAGTGCTAAAATGTCCAAGAAATTGAGCAAATAGTGAAAACACAAAAAGTTTAACAAAATGTACCTGACCACAATTTGGAAAACTTGACTATAGATCTGGATAAAGGACTCTTAAGAGTTTTTCAATAATGTTTGGTTTTTGAAAAACGGAGTTCGGATGTGCAAGATATGGCCTTGTAACTGCAAAACTGAATATTGACTTTGGAGGCCTGGTACGAAAAATCAGAGCAGAATATGATAATGAGACCACCACCAAAGGAAAGTGCTTAGAACCAGCTTTCCAACGATATCTTGTTTGCCCAAATTTAATATTGTAAGCAAAAATTATACCCGATTTTGTGAAATTGGTCAAAAAAGCACAAAGAGGGCCACCTGGTATCTATTGATGTCACCATAGAATATTTCTAGAATATTCCAGTTGCTGAAAAAAGCAACCTTGCTGAGAAAATACAGCTGGAATATGCTTTGAATGACTGAAATATTCCTCCCAAAATTAAAAAATTCCAAAAAAATGGAGAGTGCATTGAAGGAGAATCTAAACAGAATATTCCTTAAGCAAGGTCAAACTTGACATGTGATGTGGGGGCCCACAAAAGTACAAACTACAACAAGAAAGGAGGTACATACCACATGTGTCTTGGGGGCACATGACAAAGGTGTTGGGGGTGCTTTTTTTTGAAAGGCGTGAACGTTTGTTTTAACAAAATAAAGCCTTACTTAAATTAAGGAAAGACCTCCCTAATTAAACTAAGTCAAATAAGGTCAAAAAGCCCAATGAACAACATGGTACACATGGGAAGTTGGCTAGGAAGTTAAGCACGTGAGTGGTGTGGGGTGGGTCCCTCCACTCTTTGAAGGTGTTATATTATTTTTGAACAAATATAAAAAGCACACACTTCCCCCCTTTTTGGAACTTGATTTTTTAATTGCTTCTTTGATATTTTGGGCAAATGTTTTTTTTTAAAAGCAACTTTGAAAACAGAAAATATTTTCTAGAAAATTAACGAAAAGCCTGAATTCTTTTTTATATATTTGCTTTTTCAACCTTAGTGAGCCTATTTTTTTGGATTTTCTAGAAAAAATGGCTAAAAACCAAAAAAAAAATGATTTTGATGATTTTTTTTTGAAAACCTAGTAACAAAAACTTGTTGTACCTACATGTAAATTAAGAACTTTTAGAAAATATGTCATAGATCCCAAGACAAGAACCCTGGTACCAAAAAGATGCTTTTCTTCAACTTCTTAGAATTAGATGTGAGGGCAGACAAACTTTATATTTTTGGTTGTATTCTTAACTCAATGGTGAGGCTAAATTGAGCCCAATGTGCACAAAAAACTCACCCAAGGTTGGATCTCTCAAAGTTGTGGACAAGAACTTAGCAGATTAAGCTCTAATATCATATAGAAGAGCAAAGATTGAACTCTGATACCATGTTAAAGAGCAAAGATTGAGCTTTGATACCATGTAGGACTTGATGATGATAAAAACCCACAAGCTTAGAATCATATGTAAGCACACCACCTGTCACAAAGAGAAGATCAAGTAGCAAGATAATTTGCACAATCTGGGAATTTTGTATTAATTGCACAATGAAATTGATATACAAATGAGATTGAATGGCAATATTAAAAAGACTAACTCAAACAAAAGTAAACTAGAACCAAACTAGACTCTGTTAGGATTAGGCTGAAAGCTAATCTCCCAAGAACACCTGCATGCAAGACTGTCACGAAGTAGAAGCAAAGACAGAAAATAGAAGAATAGCTATGGCGGCCAAAAGGCCAGAGACTGGAAATCCATGTTGAGAGAAAAGAATTTCTATTATCAACAAACTGAAAATATTACAATCTCCTTAATGAAATACAAAGCGGTGATTCCT
>MU227503.1:128961-165801 GCA_018584345.1 Thuja plicata | reverse complement strand
AGCCATGATCTCCTTACACACAATTTAAGATGCCGACACATCAACATTATTTGCAAGAAATACATTTTACAAAACAAATAATAAGAATAGGAATTATCCAAGGTTGAGACACCTTATTCCTAACATTTAAATGGTACAAAGCAATGGTAGAAAAACAAAGTGGTAAGAAATTTAAATGCTTAAGATCAGATCAAGGAGGGGAATTTATTTCAGATGAATTCACTAACTTTTGCAATGAGCATGAAATCAAAAGACAGGTCTCTACACCAAGAACACCACAACAAAATGGAATTATTGAAAGAAGGAGCAGATCCATTGTTGATTGTGCAAGGACACTGATGATAGAGAAAGGCATCACCCAAATCTTCTGGAGGGAAGCTGTCAGTATTGTTGTTTACACAATGAACATAGTACAATTGAAGAAAGACACCAAAAAGACACCCTATGAGCTATGGTACGGTTATACACCCAATGTAAGTTACTTCAAAATATTTGGTAGTCAATGTTATATCTTAAAAGATGATAGAAATGGAAAGCTTGACTCCAAAAGTGATTAAGGTATCTTTCTAGGGTATTCCACCAAGAGCAAGGCTTATAAATGTCTCAATAAAGCCTGTAACAAAATTGTTGAAATTGCAAATGTAAAGATAAATGAATTTGCAGAGAAGAATGAAAAGGAAAGCACAAAAGAACCAGAGGACTACAACAGGTTTGTTTACAATGAAGAACCTGAAACTCTACCCGACCAACAATGTATAGCTCCCAAGCAACAAAAAATTGCACCCGAGCATCAGGCTGCAAATACTGAAAATTAGGATATTGCTCAAGATGATGTACCAAGCGATGGAGATCAGAATGAAGGACACAATGATGATCAATATGATAGACAAAGAATTGAACCTGTACTTGCCAAGTATGTCAGAAGGAACCATCCACAGAACTAGATCATTAGAGACAAGAAGGCTGGTATGAGAACCAAAAGTACGTCTCTAAACACAAGATGTCTAATTTGTGATTTTGTGCCAAAATATGTCAATGCTGCACTTGATAATGAAGAATGGATTAGTGTTATGAATGAAGAAATTGAGTAGATTGATAAAAACAAGACATGGACACTTGTACCGAGACTAGATGACAAGAATGTCATTGGTACAAAATAGATATTCATAAATAAGCTGAATGAGAATGGAGAAGTCACCAGAAACAAAGCAAGACTAGTATGCAAGGGATATGCACAAGAAGAAGGGATTGACTATGGAGAAACCTTTGCACCCATTGCTAGGCTAGAAGGAGTGAGAATATTACTTGCTTATGCTACATTTAAAGGATTCAAGGTATAATAAATGGATATCAAGTCTGCATTCCTAAATGGAATACTTGAGGAAGAGGTGTACATTGAACAACCAGAAGGGTTTGTTGATCTAGAGAAGAGGAACATGGTATGTAGACTACACAAAGCCTTGTATGGATTGAAACAAGCACCAAGAGCTTGATATGAAAGACTTCATTCTTATCTCATAAGTATTCGATTTGTAAGAACTAGTGAAAACAGTAATCTTAATTTGAAGGAAGATATTGATGCTAACATTTTGATTGCTGAAATATTTTTTGATGACATCATATTTGGAGGCAATGATATGCTATGCAAATCATTTGCAAATGAAATGAGCAAAGAGTTTGAGATGTCTATATTTGGAGAGATCAAGTTCTTTCTTGGTCTACAGATCATACAACAAGATGAAGGCATTTTCATTACACAATCCAAATACATTTAAAGGAAGTGCTACAAATATTCAAGATGGAAGATTCCAAGCCAGTTGGAACACCGATGACAATTGAATGTAAGCTGACAAAGGAGGACAAGCCACCTGAGGTAAATCAGACTTTGTACAGATCAATGATTGGAAAACTTATGCATGTTGTACATACTAGACCATATATTGCACATGCAGTAGGAATAGTTGCAAGATTCTCTGCTAATTCCAGGGAATCACATATGACTGCTGTGAAAAAAATCTTAAGATATCTGAAGAATACTGAGGACTATGGCTTATGGTATAGAAGAGAAGACAAATTTGAACTTAAGGTGTTTATCGACGTTGATTGGGCTGGAAACATTGATGACTGAAAGAGCACAACTGGAGGAGCATTCTTTATGGGTGACAGACTTGTCACATGGATTAGCAAGAAGCAAGGATGCATCTTTCAGTCTACTGCAGAAGCAGAGTATGTTGTTGTTGCTGCAAACTGCTCAAATATTGCATGGATAAAACAATTACTGGAAGGTATGCATATGAAAATTCTTGAACCAGTAATTATCTATTGTGATAATACCAGTGCAATTAACATTTCCAAGAATCTAGTCATGCATGCTAAGACAAAGCATATTGTTATCAAGTATCATTATTTGAGAGAACAAGTTCAAAAAAAGAAGGTGATACTTGAATATGTGCAATCAAAGGAACAATTAGCTAATATCTTCACCAAGCCACTGCCCAAGGATACATTTGAGTACTTGAGAAAGAGACTGGGGGTCAAACCCTTGTCTACTGGTCAATAAGATGACTAGAAGGCTACATCAGCCTACATATTATCAAAATATCATTGATGTTGATGCAAGCAAAGAAATGGACTTCAAAGATACATTTATACACAACAAGGTATTTATCTACTCCAAGCACCAAAGTTGTTATATTGCTCATGAATTGAGAAATTCAAAGAGTATATTGAATAGATAGAAATGATTGTTTGGAATTACTGTCAAATATTTGTTTGGCATTGTTGTCAAAGGGAGACATTATATCCATTATCACATTATCCAAAGGGAGAGATGTAACCAGAAAGGGAGAGTACATACAAAGGGAGAGATTGCTGAAAAGGGAGAAAAGAGACATCAAAAGAAAAAAAAATAGTCAAAGGGAGAGAGTTTGACACAAGAAGAGAACACATCGCATCAGAAGAAGAAAGATTCTACATCTATCCAGTGAAGGGATTGAAGACATAAAAAGAGTTGCAAGAATCAAATCTAAGCTATGTGAGCTTACCGAGGACTAGATATTTGTATTGATTATAGTACATAAGATTGGTAGTTTGATGAAATTCAACTGTTGTATTTCATATTGTATTAGTGATAATATAGTGTGATAATGTAGTGTGTTTCCATCAATGTCAAAGGGAGAGATTGATGAACTATAACTAATTAAATGTTTGAAGATGTTAAGTTGATGATCACCAAGACATAGAAAGTTAATGCAAGACATTAAATCAATTAATGTATTGTATTTTCATTGATGTCAACTTGATATAATCTGTATGGTCATGTACATACTACTAAAAGACTTCAAAGAACCAATGAATCAAAGGATATGCTATCAGTGATGCATAAAATTTAAGTATTCACAAAATGATTGCATACACTAACGGGTAGAGTAAACCAACAAGAGCAAAGTCATAGTGTTACCCGATGAGAAAAAGCATAGCATTACCGATGAGCAAAGTCACAGTGTTACCCAACGAGCAAAGAATAGTGTAACCCGACGGACATAATTACAGTATTTCCCGACGGACAAAGAACCCGAAGACAACTGAAGTCTCACTGATGGAAACAATCAGTTGTCACCAATGACTAACTGAAGTATTGTCCAACAGAACAAAGAGTTCAAAAATGAAAAAATGCTTAGCTGTCAAGAGCTAAATATAGAATTAACCGGTACGTATCACTGTTTTAATCGACAAGATAAAGCCATAGATAAGTAAAGTATTTAAAGTTGCCTAGTCCAGTTGGCAAGAAGATCTCTACGATATAAAACAAGAGTTTTGCTTTGAATCTAATTGGCGATAATTGTGGATCACGCCAAGATCAAGAAAGCCAAGAAATTGTGAAATCATGTCTATATAAGAGACAAGCTTATTCCATGTGAATAGGAGGAGTGACAAGAGAATAGATGCTGAAGAGATTCTGAAGGAGAAGAAAGTCTTCATTCAGACCTGATCAATCAAGCTGAGGAAAGAGCTAAATTCTGAAGACACCGACGAATAGTGATACAACATCATAGAGCATAACAGTGTGGAGCAAAGGTATTGAATTGATAATATTGATCAGAAAGGTAATGCACTTACAATAGATCTGAAAATCTACAATTCTAGTTGTATATGTGAATAGATCAATTTACTATTTCAGTTTAACCATTGAAGCATCAAGTCTCTTAACCGAGCAAGACTTAAAAGTCTTTTCTAATTGAGATACATCCCAAGGAGTATCAAAAAGTTTGATCATACAAAGTAGCATTGGATATGCTCGATACCTATTGATAGGCCAAGTGAGTGTTTGACCAAAGATGGTAGCATTAGATGTCAAATACTAAGTGACATACTATTCATTTAAATCCTCTAACAAGGTCACACCTAACAGTGTGTTTGTAACCTTTAACAGGGTTGTCTCTTCACCGAGCTCACTTTAGAAGAGTGAAAATTTGGGTTACCAGTCCTAGTGGTTTTTCCCTTAACAGGGTTTCCACGTTAAAAATCCATGTGTCATATGTTTATGAGTCATTACTTTACTGTTTTGCATTTCACATAAGTAAATATGGATTGATCAGTATGCACTAGTTATTTATTGTATTTTGGTAAATAGAAACTACTTATTGGTAAACATATAGTAGAAGGTTTTACAAAGCATTCCGACAAGTAGTAATTTGATATAAGTATTTCAAGGCAATCATCTTGTAGGAATAAAGATAACTAGAGGCTTATAAATGTGGTAATAAGTTTTTGGGTTGATTTAAGGATTAATTTTTGAGGCCACTGATTCACCCTCCCCCCTTCCAGTTATTCTAATATTTCGTTGACAACCTACTTCAATTTGTTGTTGTTCATTGACCCATCTAATTAAATCAAGTGAAATTTGATGGTTTATTTAGCCATATCATATCTTAGATTATAAGGAAAAAAAATTGATAGATCTAATTCACATTAGAAACAAAGAAATTAATGCATGTCAAAATCTTACAAAAAAAAAAAAATCAAATATGAGGAAGATTAGATCAAATGTGGTACTTGTAGGATGATTGCGGCTCGCTTTCCTATACACACAACTCTCAATATTTTATAATATTCTAAATTTTTCGCATCAAGTTCACCAAAAATGTCGAAGTGGGAAACGGGAAAACAAAGGTAAGAATGTAAGAGGAACCACCAAACTCAAGTTCAAAGCTTTGTTAGTAAACAGATTGTACTTAAAAAATATTAACACAAACTAACTCACAATGCCCAGATGAAAGTACAAATGCTACTAACAGTTGGAGAAGTTATCATTGAGTTGATAACTTTCCTCTGAATTGAGAGGTATACCTCCCTCTTAACAGATATGCAGTGAATAAAAAAAGTATGATTTTCACCAAAAAGCAATAAAGGTCATTAACACCTACCCATAACCATGCAAATAGATGTAGACAAGTTAATCATCAAAAGAAATGAATGCAGGAAGAAGGAAACAAATTTCATATCCCCAACACTCACAGAAGATAACTAAAGAATGGAGGAACACATCCTTTGCAAGAGATGACTCAATCTGAAGTCAAAGTTTCATAATCAAGCACATACACAGTTGCTATGACAAAACATAATACTGAAAATTATTTCAATGAGGTAAAGCTCAGTAAAACCTGAAGAAAACAAAATGAATTCAAAGACCCACAAATACTTCCTCCATTATTTCAATATTAAAAATGAGTTCACAAACTCAACTTTTTGTACATTACAACTGCATGAAAAGAAACATGCCCTCTACCTACCATGAAAAACTAGAAAATTCCCTTCCTGTAGCTTCTGCCTTTTTTAGAAAATGATATCCCCATTTTAGAAATAAAATCCATCTTTTAAAGATAAACTCTCCCCAACCTTTTCGTTACTCCTATAACTGATTTCTTATCCAAGAAAACTTCATCCACGTGTCCTTTAGGTTTTGAGCTTTCATAATGCTCGGTGAATTTCTACCAACTAGAGCCAAGAATGGACATCAAACTGAAAATAAGCTTTTCGTCCTTACTGTCACATGCTTACCCCCAAGTGTGCACTGGATATAAGCTAATGTATTATTTGTCTACATCATATCCTATATGTTTTGTAGTTCCAGATTACCTATCAATACCGATGTACACATAACAACACAAGAGGTGAACAATGGAATAGTCATTGACCACAATCAACTCTTGAGTGCCGAGGATCCTTCAGAGCACACTCCTCAATTTCTCATCACCTACGACCTGTAAGAATCTTCAAAGACATATCATGGCAGAACCGGTTGCATCAAACTTTTCGCAGGACCGTCAACATCATTTTTAACAATAGTGAGTCTTTGAGCTTCCTATCGAGTAGATATAATTTTGCATTTGAATATTTTAAACTCGGCTCTCCATCTTTCTAATGGATCGATCTACATCAACAAAGCCTTTCGTACTATTGTAATAGTAGGCTCGATCTTTCAAACCAGGTGCTAGTTGTCAACAGATCGGTGAAGGGAAGAAGTATGGAACCCCTTGTCAGGCCCGAAATCCATTTTAAAACTAATACTTTGTCTAACAACATATATCATTGATGAGATGGGGCTATAAAGACTTTGTAATTGTATATCTTACTCGATAACTCACTAAACTGAAATGGTAGAGAGAAATGAGACTTCGAAATAGGATAGGCAACCTGACTTCCCATTTGATGTCGAATGCATTTGCTTGAAAGTTGCACATTTCTTCAACTCGGTGATCTGCTACACAGCCTTGGGAAAAATACATGTTTGAATCCTTTCTGACTTGTCTCCACCATCAATTTGGTTTGATCGAAGCTCAGACTGGCCTACATGAAGTTTTTATCTCTCCGGTTCACATAATTTTGCATGTAGAACTTCCAATGTTTTAGCTTTGTTATGGTGTTGAGACTGCTGATTTATTGCCTGATGAGATGTGATGTTGGTGAGTTTTAGAGGTTTGAAAATTCTCATCGAGCTTGAAAGCCATACTCAGAACCAAGTCGGGGGTATCAACAATTTACAAAGTAAGCATATCACCTGACTATGCTTGTTGTCATCGATAATTCGGCGACATGGAAAAGGTTCGAAGTGGCTATTCTTGGTTTTAGATTTCAAACTTAAAAATTTGGTTCACAAACTTGGGGCGTGCAATTAACTTTTGGATTTGATTTTATGAGGAAAACTTAATAATGGAAAAAGGTTTAAAAATTGTGGCTAACAAGCTTAAACCTACTCAACCAATGAAGCAAATGAAATGAAATGCATATAAAACAAATGCAAACGAAGGAAATATTGCATCCATCTCATGTCACCTCCATTGTCCTTATTCTTCCTTTAGGGGATCTTGAACACATAAGGAAGTATATCTTACAAACTGACTTTGAGCAGTTATAAAGAATACATTGTAACTACTACTTGTATCCAAAAGGTTGATTAGAATATTTTGAGCTTCTAATTTGTTTTCTTTTCCCGGAGAAGCAACAGAGGACTTTGTGCCTTTATGGACACTTTGCTTCCTTAAAATTATCTCAAATATTTTACACACTTTCAGCTGCAATCTTTTTCTGAAAAAAAAAGGGGAAAATATTAAACATTTGTTCTACAAGAGAGAACTAAATGAAGTTCCATCCAAGTTAGTATAGATTTATTTTTCAAAGGGTTACTTTCAGGTTGATCTAATTACTCTGTTGGGGACATCGAACACATAAAGTAGTGTATATTAAGAACTGACTTTGAGTAGTTGTGAAGAATACATTGTAAATTACTACTTGTATCCAAAAGGTTGATGAGAAGATTGATTGAGAAGACTTTGAGATTCTAATTTATTCTCTTTTCCCAGAGAAGCAATGGAGGGCTTTGTGCCTTTATGGACACTTTGTTTCTTTTAAAGTATCTCAAATCGTTTACACACTCTCAGCTGCAATCTTTTTCTGAAAAAAAAGAGAGGGAAAAGATTAAACGTTTGTTATACAAGAGAGAACTAAACAAAGTTCCATCCAAGTTAGTATAGATTTATTTTACAAAAGGTTACTTTTAGGTTGATCTAATTGTTCACACTGGAAGGAATCAAACAATATTCCTGATAGAAGAAGGGTGAAGCATCAAAGTATACATGGAGTTGGGCCCAACAAGCCAGACTTTCTCTCCTATCTCCTGCATCTCCACTTATGCAAACTACTAGTTATCCACCATCAAAGAAGAAGGATCATGTACCAAGTGAAGCAATGCCTTTATTTTTCAAGTCGTTAATCGCATCTATTCCAGTTTTTCAAGCTTTTACCAAGGGAATGTAAATGGCTCAAGGTCCTTGGGGAAATTTTTTTGGTCCATTGAATCTAGTTCCACCGCTACATGCTCTTCCTGATGGCTCGGGGAATAATTCTACCAATTTCTTTGATAATGCAAAAAAATAACCTAATGAACATATTTCTTCCTTTTACATTGCATGTGGTGTTCATGGTGTTGAACATGAGGACGTGTTTATAAGGTTATTTGTGGAAACTCTCCAAGGTGTTGTTGATTGGTTTTATCATCTTGCACCACAAACCATCACAAACTAGGCTACTCTCATAGTCAAGTTTGAAGAAAGGTTCAAGCTGCCTGGAGATGCTCATGCTCTATTGGTCCAACTCACTCAGTTGAAAAAGGTATCTCACGTACCTATGCATGAATTTGTGGCTCATTTCAACAAATTGACACAAAGAATGTCAATCATTACTCAACCTACAAATGCAAATTTGAAGTGTGTCTTTGTCAATGCTCAGAATTATGAAGTTAGTTTTCTATTGAGAAGAGCATCTCCAGCTACTCTTGTAGATGTACAGATATTGGCAATCAAAATTGAAGATGATCTTATTCATGCTGGGCATATAAGAATTGAAGCAAGTGGGTTTTAAGAAAGTTATTTCTATTTGGATTCATTTTCTTCTATGACAAGAACGGATCATGCGGTGCAGAGGTTGGCAAATGAGTTGCTTGCCCTCAAAAATAAAATAGCTCAAGGCATGTTCTTCATTCCTCACAAAGATGTACAAAGGAAATCTCTTCTAATGCAATTGTATAGATATTGGCAATTGAAATTGAAGATGATTTTATTCTCGTCGGGCATATAAGAATTGAAGCAAGTGTGTTTGAAGAAAGTTATTTCTCTTCAGATTCATTTTGTTCTATGACAAGAACGGATCATGCGCTATAGAGGTTGGAAAATGAGTTGATTTCCCTCAAAAATAAAATAGCTCAAGGCATGTTCTTCATTCCTCATGAAGATGTACAAAGGAAATCTCTTCTAAATCTTTCTCATGGTTCTGCTGGTGGAAATCAACAAAAGCTAGTTTCATCACTACAGAAGCTTGCTAATGAGGCACCATCAGCGAAGGCAACAACAAAGCATCATGAATATGAGGACAATGATCTTGCTATACTCTTCCAACAAAAGGAAGCAGACATAGCTGGCGAATCTTATTTTTGGTTCACGCGGTTTCAAAAAGCTAGCGATGATAAGCTGAGGAAGGAGAATCTTTCTTCACACATTCAAGATAATCATGTCATTAGAATGGACATGCAAGAATGTCCTAGTCAAGCTGAAGATAATGCATCTTCATTTCCTTGTCATGAATTTAAACAAGTGTTGCATGAAAAAGATACCATGGAACTTGATGAAGATCTTATCATAAATGACATAGAGGAATTATGTTCAAATTTTGAAGATAATTCTCCTAAGTCTAACTAGCATGATGTAGAAGCAAGCAATGATGTAACCCATTCTTATTAGTCTGAAGTGATGATCGTTGATGAACTAGTTACTCGAGTTGCAACATGCAAGAAGAGTCCAGTCTTTGTTTGATCAAGGGGTTGTCCAATCAGACATCTTGCTTGGTTGGAGGCCAATGTAAAGATAGATATTCCACTTGTACCTGTGCATGAAGATACAATTGAAGAAGAGGCTAAACATGTGAATGTAGTTCAGCGAGAACAGTCTGAATTCATGGACCTACTTTGGGGCAGTAGTATATATGATTCATCTAAGGAAGGTGAATATGTCCATCTCTTCCAAGTGGTGTTACATCAAGCATTGACATCATTGCTCCACTTGTTCGCGTTTCATGGTTACAAAGTTGCCTGTGAACATGCAAGGTACTGCACGCTGTTGAAAAAAGTTATCTATTTTGCTGAGCCGGTAAATGGTTTCATCTAAAATGTTGCATTGTCAGATATTTTTAATAAGGTAGGTTTTATTTATTTTTAATAGGTATGTTTGCACAAGTTTGTTTTGTTTTAATTAGGTTTGCTTTGCATCGGTCACGACATCCTTTTTGTTGTTTTGTGTTTTTTATGCTTGACTTTGTAGCCCAATGGATACTAAGGCACTTGAAGATTCTGGATTCTACATTCCTCGTTGTTTCTAACAACAAACGAGCTACGTTTCCCAGTTAGAGCCAATTGTTGTCTTCAATTTTGTATTCGCAAAATTGGGGCAACCCTAGGGAAAATTTCATAAGATAAATTCTCTAAGGCATTTTCTTAGTTTCTTTTTCTTGGTCTTGTCTTTGGTTTTTGTTTTTTTTTCATCCTAGATTGATGAATTTTCAATTACGCTCATTTTGAGCTATCGTAGGCCTCAATCAGAGTTGTCTAACTCAATTTATTAAGGTTTTAAGTGTGTTGCAGGTGGGGTTTTTCTACCTGATTGCATATTTTTTGTTAAAATCCTTCAAAAGTGGGGTCTTTATTGCTAATTGCACGAAATAAAAATGACATTTACATGTAAAGTGGGTTTAGAACCCTACTTTAAAATTTCACATCATTCTGAGAAGTTTTACTTATAGTTTTTAATAGTTTAAATATGAGATGGTGAACTTTTTAAGTCCTTCTACATATTATATTATTATTGCTATAAGTTACATATAAAGATTATGTTTTAAATGCAATTAGGTGGGGTTTCTATTTATCATTGCATGTCATCATAATGCAAATCACTTTTAAAACTCCACTATTGATATATTCTAAGTCCAAAATACATAAATGTGGGATTTTTAAATGCAAATACATATGTTAAGTTAAAAACATATGCAAAACATATAACTTAACATGTGTAAGTGGGGGTTTTAGATGTGTTTGCATATTAGAAGCCCGTTATTATAAACCTTTTAATTTAAAAGTTTTATAGTGGCAAATTCCAACCCATTTACACATGTATTTGCATGTGAAAAACCCATTTTTAAAAACTTAAAGACATAGTGGCAAATTTTGAAAAAATGCATATGCATTTAACTCCAAAAAAACCCGTTTTTAAGTCTCTTATGCATTGAAAGGTCTTGGTGGCAATTTAAAGCCAATATGCATATGTTCTCAAGCCAAAAAACTCGTTATTATTCATCATAGACTTGGGTTTTGCTGGGTGACGATTTGGAGGCTATGCATTTGCATGTAAAAACTCATTTTTGCTTCCTTGTCCATGTGTTTTTGCTCTCTATCCTTTGGGTGGTATTTTTACATGCATTTGCATGCTTCCAAGCACATGCAAACACTCAAAAAAAGCCCGTCCAAAGACATTTTTTTACTGAAAATGACTCTTTGAAGGAAGATTTGTGCATTAAACCTCAAACGTTTTGTATTGAGGAAGGATTCTAGGGTAATAAACTTCATTTCTAGCTTGTTCTTTATTTGTTTCAAGTTGTTTTATATGCCTTGGGTGTCATTGTTGGTTGCCATTACATATGCATTTGATTTGGTCAATGTTGCTATACTTGTGCATTTTGTTTCTCCATCATTCAACACTTGGCAACCAATGAATCTTGACTCCAAAATGCATTCATTTTAAGAGGATTGAGTCAAGATTCAAAATCTATATAATCTTCTTTTTGCAATCTTTTCTTAATCCAAAAATCTTTTAGATTTTGTTTCAGATTTTTCTCAATGATTTATAAAAATTTATTTTCTTGTTTTTGGTGAAAGGAGGTAAGTTTTCTTGTGCTTTTTTAGGGCATTTCTTGTATATACTTTTGTTTTTGAATATGAATGCAAATCCTTCATTTCATTTCCAGATGTGCATGCTTTTTAGTTTTGATTTTGATCCTTCTACTTCCGTCTAAATTTCTCCAAGTTGCATATGCAAGAAGTTCTTCATACTTGCATATGCAGCCGGGACCAAAAAAAACCTCGTTCTAAATATGGAATCACTTCAACAAAGAGCAAAGTCTTTCCCAACATTCAATGCAGGCCAAAAAAAACCCACCTTTTTTATGTTATCCATACTTATATAGAATGGCTTGTAATGGGACATAAAAATTTCACTTAGAAGTACATGAGCTAAGTTTCCCAATATGAAAAGAAAATAAAAAATCCACCTTCATGCCTTTTCCATGGCTTTTCATGAGTTGCAAACATTTCCAAAAACCCCACCTCGCATATTGAATATTTATCCATGTATATATACACCTTTCATATTCATTTCCTTGCTCAAAGGCCTTATACTCATATTCTATACACATACTCTTCCAGATTAGCAAAGTTCTAGCCTGAAAGACTATCTTATGGCTTCTTCTGGTAACTACAAAATGACAACATGATGCAGCCATACAAGGAAAAGGATGAGTGACAAAATTATTAGAGCATAGAATGCTTTCAAGAAAAAGATGGAAAGAAACAAAGATGCCTTCCTAGTAATCACCAATCAAGTATGCAAATGTAGTTCTTGTCCAAGATGTTTTCATCAAACCTGGACACATCACTCACAAAGCATCCTATAGGAGCATGAGGACCAATTAATGATGATGTAGTAGATGTCGTGTCTTGTTAGGCACTTAGAATATTTTCATCATGTGTTTGTAATTTGTATTTGACTAATTACATGTAATGTAAAAACAATATGTAATTGCATGTGATAGTATAGCATGCAAAGTTGTTTCATGTAATCATGTCACAAGTGATTTAAGCCCTATAGCATTGAATAAGTAAAAGTTAGTTAGTTATTTAGAAAATAAGTCAAGGTGGTTAAGGGTTTCCCCTTTTCTCTCCTTTTTTCCTATATAAAGGAGGGAGCTCAATGTAAATAATCATCTTTTGGCAATGCAATAAAATTTTGCCAATTTGTATATGCACTCTAAGGCTTTGTGCTTGGATGTTTTAGATTGCTTTTAATAAAAAGGGGAAACTTGCTTTCAAACTTTGTGTTGACGCAAGGTGTTATGTGACAATATTTTCTGGATATTGATTGTGAGTTTTGGAGTCTTGCACAAGAGAGATTTGAATTCAATTGTGCAGACTTTGAGTTGTCTATTGCATTCAGAGTCAATTTGAACTATTGAAGACTTTGTGTTGCAGGAGGACAAATTGTTATAGATAGTAGTGGTTGCAATTACTTAGAGTTGAAGAATTTGAGCTTCAATGATAAGTATTTTTGTCAAGAAAGAGGATATTCGGTGAAAGACTTTGTGCTTTTCTGGCTATTCTATTTTCAGAATCATCTTTCAAAGTAAGTACATGAGACTTTGTGTTCCTGTATTTTTTTAAATTTATTATAAGTAAACCGTTGTCTTAAGTGTTGTTCTTACGTCAACCCTAAAGCCACCAATATTATTGTAGCAATATGAATTATTTGTATTTCATTTCAGTTTTCGTTGAAGCCACCTACGGTAAGAAGGGAGCCTCCCCTATTGCTGAGAGGAGAAATAAATTTTCACACACTATTGTCTATAGTTCCAATTTTGCCAAGTTGTAGTCTTAGTTACTTGCAAAAATTTTAGCCAATACTTCCTTCGATAATGCTCCTCAATTTTGATCATAGTTGGTTGAAATGAGGAAATGATTCACAATTTATAAGCAAATTGGGATTGTTTCAACTTATGAGATTGATTTGGGGCTCAAAGTGATGAACATATGAGATTAAATGAAACTCAAAGTTTCCATTCAAAAGTGAAGGAAAAATTAGTTAAGTGAATAAATATTTGAAAGTATTTATTTTCAACAAAGATGTCATTTGAATATGAGTTCAGTGAAAATATATATGGAAAGTATTTGCTTTCATCAAAAGCTACTATTTGAAAGTGGGTGAAAGGAGTGTGGAAAAAGTTGAGTAGAGAAAGAGATGAGTTAAATGGTAAGAGGGCAAAGTTAAGTGGGGAGAAAAATTATGAAGTGGGAGTGATAAGTGGAGAAGAAATGGAAGGAAAATAGAGTTTTAGAACGAAATAGAGTGAAGTGGAGAGAATTAATAATTCATCGATATTATAGTTAATTAAATAATATTGAATTTATTTAATTGTGAAGTGAGATAAAAAAGGAGATAATTAAATAATGAATTTTATTTATCCTTACAAGAATAGTTAGGACAAGGGACTCAAATAATTAAAATAACTATTTGACCCCAGCCATAAATTAGATAATTTAACGTAAGGAAAGAAATTAAATAATTGACATAATTATTTAATGAAAAAGTGAAATGATAGACTTAGGTCAAATTGACTAAAAATGATCAAATTAGAGGACAACTAGTTTTTAATTAAATAATTAAAATTACTTAATTAAAAAAAGAAAGAGATGAGTAATAAAGATCAATTGAGTAATGTAGAGGAAATATTAGTAAAAAGAGTCATAGGGGTATGTGTGTGTGGTCTGTAAACTATGGGATGTGAGCCCACTCCCATGTAGCACAAAAACCAAAAGAGAAGAATGTTTTAGATGATAAAAAGGCACAGAGAAACACACAAAGATCCAGTTGCAACGGACCAACTCAACAAAAGACCAACTCAACCACTCAAAGGGATCATCTCAAACAAACAATACAAGAGCATAAGAAATAAATCTTTCTTTTGTTCAGGCACACCCTTGGTGAGGAGTTCTTCCATTGTCCATTTAGAGACATCATCTATTGAATCCAATGCTTCCAACCTCAGTTTTTATGCTTCAAATTTCCTTCCCTGCACTTGCTGCTGTTAACAAAGTTTAGCTTTGACATCTTGCTTGTTGTCTGAAGTATAGAATGGATATTTAAGAAAGCCAAAACGTTTACTTGATCTACAAGAAAAGCATGCTATTTTGAAAGAGCCATCGAAAGCTCCTCATTTGATACCAAAGTGTTGTCCTGATGGTCTCTATCCATATGTTTTTATTGATCAAGAACATCCCCGAGCACAACAATGGAAAGGATTGGGCTCTCAGAGTCTTTTCAGGTAACCCCACAACCTAGAGGAGCTGATATGTGATGTTCCCTGAACACTCCATGCTGCCCTATTTGCAGACCTATCTCTTTAAATTAAGGGCACAAAGACCATTGCCAAATTTTTCTATGAAACCAACAATCTTATGTCCTAGTTGGTTGCACTTGGAACTGCACAATAGAAGCCCCTTATAGTATAATGTTTTGAAGACCTCAAGGATGAATTTATTTGCACATACGAGGTAGTATTCTATAACTATCAATCAAGGCACAAACTTTGGAGAATCGTCTCAGAGAAATAGAAGAGTCATCCTCAATTCTAATGAATGTGTCAACTTGATTGATCAAGGATTCAATGAGTCCCACATTATGCATAACCAGAAGGAAATTATAGAGTAGCCAAATTACAATGAAGGAAATTTAAACATTTGGACGATCAAAAAGAGGAGACCAAGGGGTCATAAATAAAGAAGATTCATCATAAAACCAAGGTCCATTATCCAAAACAAATCTGCAATCCTCATAATTAAGAAAGGTGATAAGGAATTATTCATGGTCCAGCAGCTCCACCGAAGGAGGAAAAAGTTGCCCTAATCACACTTGCACCAAACTAATAAATTGCGACTGAACGCCTCCTCCCTAGAGCTCTAAAACCAGCGCCCATAAACTGATGTTTGAAGATACTTCTGATATGCACCCCTTAGAAATGTGGAAATCCACAGGCTTAGAATCCATACCCTCCTTTGTGAAACAAGCCCTAAATGTATCAAATAATTGGATGTCAAGATCTGTTCTTTGCTTAAATCGTTGCAAGCATGAAATAAATTTGAAGCATTCTTGCAAAGCCTGAAATTATTCTTGTCATTTCCCATCATCTCCATGGGGATCAAACCGGAAGAACGGTGTCCCTGATTATTGTACACAATAATTCCCAACTTGAGAGGATCAAACCCTGGACTACCTGACACTACCCTAGTAGGGGACCTCGCTTGAGAAGTGCCAAGAATAGTATTTCCCTTGCTAGACACACCTGAAAACTGCCTTCACTCCACTATGAAATGTCGTCTCACCTTTGAAACTCCCTCCCACTATTCATGGTGTGTAGCTCTGCCCAGACTCCCATTCTCTCTTGCTGTCACCATTCCTAAGACCTCCATTATAGGGATATATAATTTGAGGAATTATACTAGAGTGAACCATTTTTTCCATTCTTTATCTATCGAGGGATGTAATATGAAACTACATGTTTGCATTTAATAAATTATTTATCATAGATTGGTGTGTAATTTGAAGATATTTTGAAGGTGGATAGTTTAAATGAGCTTTTTGAGAAGATAAGGTTTTACAAATTTCTTAATCAAGATTAAAAATACTGCTTTCTTTTGTGAACATCATTAAAATTCCTTTATTCATGAAGTTCCATAAATGAAACTTTCTTTATGGATGTGCAATGGTAAAATTTTACTTTGAATCTTTCTCATTTAAACATTTGTTTTGAAAAATTCTTCGTTAAAGAACATTTAGATTCTCAAACATTATCCAAGATAACTTCACCCCAAAGAAAAATTATGGGCCTAAATATCTTTGATTTGCCTATCACCTTACTCCTCCCTTTTTTGACCATATTTTAAGCAATTAAAGGTTTTCATTTGATTTTGTTGGAACCCGCCTAAAAATTCATGAAGAATCCCACTTAATATTTTTTAAGCTTTCTAAGTTTTTTTGATTTATGATAGCATATAAATTCAGAGGGTTGCAAGAACAAATTTCATTATGGTGATTCTCCTGGATAATGCCAACTAGAATCCCTTTGAAGATTGCAATTTTTGTTTCATATTCCCACCAAATTAAACCATAGTCCATAAGGAATGAATCCTTCAAATAGAGGAATGCTACAATATTTTCTTTTTGGAATATTATCAATATTGAAGTCAAGGAGAGTTGTGATCCTTCTTTGAGGTAATTTCTTTGTACTAATGAAAAAAATGTAGATTTTGTTCTTTATTAATTAGTTGAATGAATGACTCCTTCAAATAGAGCAGTGCCATGGTATTTGGTTAGAATATTATCAATATTCAAGCCAAGGAGAGTTGTGATCCTTCATTGAGCTAATTTCTTTGTATTAAAGGAAAAAGTCTTAGGTTTCATTCTTTATTAATTGGTTGAAGCATTTAATGTACTCATAAATGTTGATTAACTTTTTTTGCAATAGTTGACATATTTTTAGCAACTGTGATGTCTTTCCATCTACTAGTTTCCACTTTTTCAAAGAATTGTTTTTCTAAGGTATTTGCCAAATTATCACAAAGAGAAAGGGGATAGGGTGTTGTTGGGCGAATTTTTTGTAATTGAATTGATTCAATCAATTACAATATGGTTATTTAAGCCACAATATAGTGAGATAAAATCTCTCCTCTCGGAAAAGAGAGGCTCCCTTCTTATTGCTACTAAACACAATTAAGCGCTTAACTATGTATATTTAAACTAAGTTAATAATTGGATTTGACACTCGTCATTTTCTCTTATTTAAAAAAAGATGTTCTCTTACTGATAATAAAATTCAACGCGAACTTTTAACTCTAATGTATTTCACCTTATAGCACTAACCCAAGTAATAATTATGATATACAAAAGGTTAAATGAAAGAGTAAAAAATGTATACTGACAAATTCAAGTAAACTAAGAAGCTCACAAAAGCTCAAATACTTTTGTTACTTCCCCCGAAGATTATGTGACAAGGATGAAATAGGTTTGCAGCTCAAAGATTCCAAGTTTATCTCTAGTCTAAACACTTAAAAGAACTTCCAAATGCAATGATGTGGCTCAAAGGCCACAAAATCAGACTTGAAAACTCTTCTAAACAAATTAGCAACACCACAATATCTTAAATCAACTCAAGGTCATGTAAAAATAATGACATAAAAACACTATCACCACATGAGAATTCAATTCAACTCAAAGATTGAATGCAATTGGCTCCTTTTATTTATTTAAATTTGATTTGCACTCTAAAAACAAAGTTTTACAATTATGCTCAAACTAGCAAAATTTTGGTTGCATATGCTAAAAGATAATGTTTACAAATGAGCACTCTCGTATTAATAGGGGAGAGGCTATGAGAAAAAAATGAAAAAGTACAACTAACTTTGACTTATTCAACAACAAAGTCCTACTTGACTTTGACTTCTATTTTTTTACTTGTAATTACATTTTTTTTCAATTTACATGTAAAATGTTTAAAACAAACTACATGACACATAACTTAGAAAATGACGCATAACTTAGAAAACATGAAAATAAACTAAGTGTCATGAAACACTTCTTCATCATATCCATTCTTCGCCATGAATTATTCAATTTTTTGCAAAGCATCCTATATCTCATCATCATTTGGCCCATGTGTATAATTGGAAATAACTCTCACTTGCGTGATAGAGTCATCTATGACAGTGAAGGTTTTTCTTTACTGCCTTAAAACGAATTTTAGATTATCAAAGGCTAGTTAAAGGTGTATGAACATGTCAATAGAAGATATTGAGAATCTCTCAGATTTGACCCCTCTTCGAATCCAAGAGACAACCTTTTGAATAATTGCATCCTCGGGAAGGGTCTCTTGATTTTCATTCAACAATTTGCAGGGGATCTCTCTAACTTTGATAATAATATCTTGTTCTTTCTCAACCCTTGTTTCTTGAGTCACCTGCAAATTCTTTATTAGATCCTAGAGAATTCCCGTCATATGCTTCATGACTTCCCTATACTCTATGTACTATTTCTTAGAAGGGATGACACTATTCTCAACCGGTATCTCCAAATTGAGATCTTTGAACTTAGACCAACTTTCAATATCCTTTTCTTGTACTTTCAAGTCTGGTGACAACACCTCTAGTGTTTGATCTAATTCTCATGACTTAACCTCCTTAAATTTTCCCAATATTTGGATGGTAGTTCTTAGGAGATGAGTACTCAATTCAATCATTCTATCAAATCACACATCTATTGCTCTCTCCTGGTTCTAAATCCTCACAACCTTCTTGATGGAATCTTCATATATAGAAGTAGTCACTGGCTTGATTACCTCTAAGACTTGACTAATCTCCAAGAGTATTGAAGTGAACTTATCAACTGTGAGCTTTAATTGATTCTTAATAATTTTATATTGTTCATACATTTGGATCAGTGCATCTATAGTTTCATATGCATTTTCCTTGTCACTTTCATGTGTTTGATGACCCAGTTCAAATATTTTGATGACATAATCTGAAATTTGAATATCCTCAACATTCTTGTAAAGAGAAAGTTCAACTACTTATGCATACTTCTTCTTATCCTTGTCAAATCTAACTCTAGAAAGAGTTTTATTTATTTTTCCCATCTTAGGCTTTGTTAGAGCAAGTTGAATGAGTTTGAAGTCATCTGGAGAGATGGATTGCTTCTTCCTTTTGGGTGTAATTGACCCAAGCCATGGAGGGAGAGAAGAAGTATCTTCTTCAGCACCTATGACAAGTGTTTGACTAGGTCTAGTCTATTCTTGTGTGATGGTAGACACAATGTGCAATGTTTGTGTCATGACTGCAGATGTGATTTCTATGATTGACAAATTGTGTAATAAATCCAACATAAATTTGTCAAAGTATATTATGATGATGTCAAGCATGGGAGTGGTTACCTCAAATAAATTTTTGAAAAAGGAAAAAAGGTACTACTGAATATCTACCAATTGTAAGAGGAAACTTGAAACTAGGCTTTTGATCCTCTACCAGTTATCCATGTACCATCATAATATTCTTGCACAACTCCATTAGAATGATCTTGTCAGTGGCATACCTCAGAAGCATATATGGAATGCCTTTAAAATAACCTACTTTGAGATAGGTGAATGTAGTAAATTGGAGGAAATGTAACCAAATACATTGACATGCTTCCAAGCATCATTAGATGCTCCTTTTTTGTAGGTTATTTTCAAATAGACACATAAATGTACCGTAGAAATCATCATGAATTCTCCTATAATGATGTGTGATTGATTTTAGAAGTAGTTGATCATATTACTTGTATACTAACATTTTCTTTCTATTTCCTAGTGTAGTTAGGCTTGGGAAGTTTCTCATGGAAGCAATGAAATATACCAAGTATGAGTTCATATATAAGTTCAGATTTGTGGTTACATGGGAGAGTTGTTCATAAATTGAATCATTGATTTTCTTGCCCTAGAATATTTTTTGTTAACCCTTCCTAATGATAAGGATGTACTGATACACCTTTTTCCTAGAAAATATTGGGTTTAACAAGGCCTTTTGTTCTCCTTAGAAGGTTTATCATGTCATTGATCTATTTCTTGAAATCAATACACCAAAGTTGTGTCCACCTAGAAGTTGCAGGTCTAGGTGTCAAGAAAGTTATTATTTATGCTCTTTATGTGCCTATCAATATTTTGATTGTAATAGGCTTGGTCAGATTCCATGCTGATATCAACATATTTGTCGATATTCAGACACTTAAAGATGCTATAAAAAAATTTCTCATCCAGTCTAATTACAACCTCGCCATCAACATATTTCGTTGTCTTAGTCTCTTTTCCAAATGAGTGACAACGACTAGTACAAATTCAAGTTCAAGAAATTCCACTAGGAAAGAAGAGACAAAATGGATGTGGCTATTCAAGAGCAACTACATGTCATGAGATATGTGTTGCTTATCAGTTATCTTAATGAACTTAGACATGTCTACATGCCCGATCTTTGTATCCTTATTTTGTCAACATATGACAGCATAGAAAATGGTGAAATTATGTTATGGTACTTGTACTTCATCTTGTTGGATGAGGGTTCTGAGATTTGTATACCTGCTGCAATGTTATGATGAAACATTCCCAGTGTTAGATAATCTCACATTATTTACTAGTGGTCCCACAATAGTGTGTCCCACTTTCTTGAACATCCTGATTTTTGCTAAAATTGCACATTTTTAAGAAAATATGTTGATTTAAGCCTTGAGAGGTCCCATTTGAAGGAGTAAATTCAAATGGCTAGATAAAAGCCTCTTGGATCAAAATCCCTTTGGTATAATCCCTCTACTCCTCACTCACACCTATAATTGAGTCTCCTTTGAACCCATCAAAATGCTAACAAAAAATCACTTTGACATTAACTTTTTGTTGGATAAAATAAATTCATTTGAAAAACCCAAATATAGGATGATAGTACTCCGAGAAAGATTTCCAATTATTATGAGTTATATATATATTGAGTTTATTAAGACTTTTCTTTTTAAGTTTTACTAAACATAGGTTGTCTGACCATTTAGCGACTTCTATGTTCGACGCTTCTGGAAAAATAGTAAATTAGGGAAAAAAATTATGAAAAATATGTAGGAAATAGGTTTTTATGTTAGCTTTCTATCAAAAAAATAAAAAATTAATTTTGATATATAGAGATAGAGTTAGAGCGATCAAAGTGAACCTATGTCCAAATTATAATTAATGTCACTTCATAACTCAATAAACTATTAAATATTCAACCAAATTGAATCAAACCAAATGTATTCCCTAGATATTTGTGTTACAAACCTAAATTCAAAATAATTACTTTCTTATCAGTTTTATAAAAAAAGTTATGTTGATCAAAGTGAGTGTCACTCCTGAAAAATCTTGATTTTTCACAAAAATAATTTTTGAAGGAGAAGGAAAAATGGATAAAAATAAATTCCATTTTAAAAAATATATATATATTTATAAACTAGAAAAAAAATGATAAAAGTCACTAGTTTAAATCATCTTCAAATTCTTAATGGTTTAATGGCAATTGATATTCGAAAGCGAAGTTTTTTTTCAGAATGTTCATTTCAGTGTCAAAGTTGGCCAAAAAGTGGGAGACAGTTTTGTGGGATCACTGTTTAAAAATAAACATGATGATGGAACAAATCAATCATTGTCGCGGGATGTTGTATGTTATACGAGTACTATTGTAAAAATAGATTTATCAGTTCATCATAAGTTTTGATTCCAACGGGTAACTTTTAAAACTACTCCATGGCTTGGCCACCTAGACTCAGGGGAAAGAGATGCATGAGGTACATCTATTCATGCATAAATTCTATGCATAGAGCACAAAATTCCTGGACATGATCCTTTGGATCAGATTGACCACCATATTTGTCAAACTTAGGAATTTCCACTCTACATGGGAATGGAGGTAAGTACAAGTCTTTGTCAAAAGGAAATGGACAAATGGTGTGCATAGAGTATTTCGTGGTCTCTTTCTCTTTTTCCTTTTTCATCTCTTGCATCTTAGTTTGCAAGGCTTGTAGTTGTTTTGTCATTATTGTCAAAGGAGTTTCTTCCTCTCTAGCGATGATGTCTTCAACCCTGTATTGAGGAGGAAGTTGGGATCCTTGTTCTGCCAGTTCGAGAAAGTATCGTTACTTGTCTCATTTCATGATAGTTTTCATCATCCTGAGAAAGTATTCTTCATTTCGACATATGAGAATACTGGCCTCATCAGGCTAGAGTCACTCGAGGAGTGATGACTATGATTAGCCCAGGTACTAGCACTATGATCTATAGGTCTAGACCAGTCTCATCCTTGTCTTTCTCTCGACATCCTTGAATCAGGTTATTTGTTTCGAGGGGAGATTGAATTGTTTGCAGTTTCTGGTTCCTTTATGAAAAGAGGGTTTTCCTCAAATGGAAAATATTGTCTCTCTTTCTCTTGAAATTGTTGAAAAGAGCTCCTAGTTTGGATAGGCATAAATCAACTGATTTGCCCAACAGGTGTTGAAGTAACACTGACATGCTAACTAAGTCCAAGACCGATTATGGTGACGAAAGGATAACTTCCAACTGAGAAGGATAAGAAAAAGACTCTGATTTGATTCAAGTTTAATAAACCCACACTCATGACTCAGAATATGGACCGTATAGACAAAAGATAATCGAATTGATGGTGATAGATTAATCAATGGACTAGCACAACAAATCAAGAATGACGATAGCAAAAGTTTGACTATCAGCAGATTATGACTAATGACAGTAACTAGAACGAGCTCACTAGTCTGAACTAGAATTTTAGGATAAAATATAGAAACTAACCAGAGATCTGGTGAGCAGTAAAATCAAGTCAAACAGAGCATCTAGACAAATTTCTCAAAAACCAGTATGAGTGAGTACAGACTCATACAGGCATTCCCCATAGATGATACGAGAAACTAGGTTTCTTGTGCTGGAGTGCATACAACAGGTTGCCATTGATTGAAAGTGCACATTACTATATGAGTACTCTCACCGGGTGATACGAGTAAATAAGAGCAAGATCCTGACTTGTACTAGTTAAGATGTAGGGTCATACGAGAATTGTTGTTTCTACTCTCTGTTGTACAATTTTTTGGTTTTCAATTTGATTTTTTTGGTTTTCAAGCACGTTTAACACATTGGAGAACAAAGTAACTCAAGCACAATAGAAAAACACTAGATCCTAAGCAGATTGGCTGAGTGGAAAAATCCTTGCTCACAAACTTAGGCACACACCCAAGAGCTAATCAGAATAAGATCAAAACCAACCACACAATGGTTCTAGTGATATCGTATTATCCAACTCCAAGCACTAATGGGAGTATGATATGGTGAGTGTCTTGGGGGAGTTACTATCTCCCTTGCACTTAGATTATCCCACTTTCAGAGGTGATCCAGGTGGCTTCTATTCTAAATTTTTTAGTAAGGGTCTCCATTCAAATACATCCTTTGTATTCGTGCAAGCGTGATTGAGACATATAGCCCCACAAAGCACCTTAGCATGAGTAGTCATGACAATGTGATTGAGACCCAAGGGCCCTACTATGTGTTAGGTGAGAGCCGAGTATAAGCTCAAATGGTATTCATATTCTAAGACTTTAATCTCAAGGAAGCTATTTATTTATAATGAGTTGGAGTGGCTTGGCGTTATCCCATCCTCAATTGGGTAATTCTCATAGGGTGATTACTTTTTACCACTGTGATAGGCCCTCTACAAGGTGATCATGCAACAAACAAATGAAACCATGCTTCTGGATTTTTTTATCATCCCTAAAAGGGCGAGAGCATAATCTCCTAACATAATTGTCATTTCAAACACATCAAGAAGTTCTTTAATTAAATGTCTTGCATGTGAGGTTCCTACTTTAATAAAAACAAACACAATTTTATGTTGATTCGTGTTTAGGAAACTTGCAAGACATTATCAATAGTTTGATGGTTTGATTCTTTGTCAATCAACCTGCAAACAAATGCTTCGGAATATAAATCTTTTTCGAACGTCTTACAGACAACTGTTAGGATGCAAAAATTAGAAAACAACAAACAACAAATGGTTAGAAATTAGAAAAACCTAGATGAAATGCTTGTTGTTAAAAATCAGAACAGCAAGAATTTGTAAGAGTATCCATGTGTTCTGGTACGAGAATATGCAGTAAACCATACGAGTTATGGTTCTCACTCGTATTGTACAGTGAGAAAACTCGTACGAGTTTGGACATAAAAGTGTATGGAACATAAATTCGAGACTCAAAAAATTTTGAAATTGCGAGGTCATAAATTAGATTTTCTGCCCCACAGTGGGCACTAGAAATGTGTGTGAAATGTGGACCTCTAAACAATACAAACACTTCAATAGGTCATTGCATGCTTAATCTAGGAAAGCATTGAACTATGAAAACAATAAATTAATCTAACCGACCTATTGCCTTCTAGTAGGCAGGAGTATGAGCTTGCTCTCAGATCATCGCAAACCCAGTGACTTGACACTGTCTAAATGAAGGATTTGTAAAAGATGACTATTCTATGATGCAAATACAAAGATTCTTCCAATGATTAGCTAAATTTATTTTTAGAACCCAAAATGAAGTGTTCCTAGATCATGAATTCAAATGCTTTGAAACATGTAAATAAACTAAAATGCTAAATGCTTAAATGCTTAAAATGATGAAAGACGAAAATAGAATAATAAATTTACTAAAAATTCTTTGATCCTTTGTGAGGAAATGACGCTCTATTTTATATAAAATCTCTATCAAACCAACAACCGAGATTGAACTTCAAAGAACAAACAAGATTGATTCAAAGAAGCACAATCCATGTGCAAGGAAGACCATTGGTTGAGAGATTCAGTTAACTGAACTGACTGATCAGTCATTTAGGAAACTTATAAAATTGAAAGAGGAGTTAATTGAGTCAGCTTTCAGTTAACTGGATTATTTCCAAAATGAGGAGAAGAAAAGACTTAGTTAACTAAACAAGAAGGATTTGTTTCCAATTTGATATTCAGTCAACTGAAATGATGACATAAGATGCATTTTGAATATTTAAATGCTCTTTTACTCAATTTATTAATTTTATTTCCTTTTTATATTTAATTGACAAATATCTATTTATTTAATCAACATACTAGGATATTAATTAAATAATTAATCAAGTGCGATGATAGAATAAGACCTAGGGTTTAGGTCAGATAAGACCGAAGATGTTGAATTACCTTTAGGTTAGGACATAGGGGATTTAATCAAGATTGGGGTTTTCTTGATGAAAGATTGAGATTAGGGGTCTAGGGTTTAGATGACCATTTTTAGGTCATTACAGATGAATGTGTTGTAAAGCATTCTTAGAGGATGCTACATAATGAACAATTTTGTAGGGGTCATCCCATAATTTGAGTCAACTAAAATTTGGGGATAACATGTATCTTCTCATCTAATGCCTCAATAAACCTCGAGGAATCCAAAGGGCACCCATTGGCCACTATTGAGAATCTTGTAGATGAATTGGAAGAATATATCCATTCTATTTTTTTTTTAGGACCAATTTCTCTAGAATTTGTGTTAAGAACCAGCATTTCAATTGATTGTAAGCCCTACTTTGTCAAGTTTGATAACCATACTCTTTTGATTCATCTTTTTGATGGAATGAAAGGTCTCATGGGTAACAATAATCCCATCTGAAATATTCCTTATAGGCGTGAATCCACTATGTTCTTCATATATGAGGGAAGGGATCAAGAAATTTAGTTTATTGGCCATCACTTTAGAAATTATCTTATATATTATATTGCAAAGCAATGTTGAGCACTATGTTGATGTTATTAATATCTTTATATATCGTATTAGTTTCTTATAGTCTTCATCTAGTTTCCAAATTTCTATTCCAATCAAATCACAAAAAAATAGTAAAAAAGTTTTGGAAGTTGTTCGAACTAAGGGCTTTGTGTTATTGAGTTGAAAATGATGTTTCTAACTTCACTCATGCAAATTACGACCATTGATATTTCAATGTACCCAACTCCAATCAATATTATAATGTTGTATAGTATGTTTTTGAGAACGAGATTTTCCATATCTTTCCCTCAATATTTGTTTAAGGGAATTTTACTACTTCATCTTGAGTCTCTTCTTTATTTTTTTCAGTTCTTTGTCATTTGAGGACATGACATTCACCATCCTTTTCTGACCTCTACAAACTTTTGTGGCATTGTGAAAAAAATTAGCGCAAGCTTATGTTCAGCTAGCTATGTCTCTCTAGATTTAGATTTTTAATAGATCTCTTATCTAGCCAAGATTTCAACATGTTCATCCATAAGCACTTTTTCTTTTTGAGAATCTCCTTGAAACATGCCACAAGATATTACTTTCTTATTCTATTCTTCTAGCTCTTTTTTTAACTAGTTCCTTCTCTTTGAAAATATTTTTAAAAGAATTCTTCTTCTATTTTTTAAACTTTCTTTAACATGCTAGAGCTTCCCTAGGAAAATAAACATCCTTAACACCCTAAAATTTTGTGGTCCCAACCATCATTATTTGCCTAAATTTTTTAACTAACCACATCTTAACCACATTTTTTTAAAATCTAAATTGTTTTTTGTGAGTTACACAAAGAGACACATCTATCATTATTATTTTTTAATTTACAGAGAAATGTTAAGTTTTATGTTTTTGAAGAGTTATTATATATAGAGCATTATAATATAATACATATGTATTCAACCATGGTATTTAATGTATATAATGTTCGATACTCAAGATGACAACATTATGAGTTGGGTTTCAAAATATCCTATGCATTATTAATTCATCTTTATATTTTATATATTTTTATGGACAATGGGCTGAAGACTTGTAGCATGTGTTTCTCTTGACAAACCTATTGATAGCCATATTACTCAATAACTTTGTCACTTTATAAAGTATTGGATATTTTTTCAATAATTATTTTTTATTACATATTCATGCTTGAAGAAATAAAGGCTTACATCAAGTAGTTTACAACACTTCAGAACTAGTTTATTGTAAATGGGGCGTATCCACTTGAGTTTAAGTTTTGAAGAGACCATGTATTATAATCATAGATTTATTAGTTGTTAGATTAGCAATCAAATATTCTCATAGCTTAGGCAAGAGCCTACAACACAATGGTAAGTTGTGAGCCTTTCATCTAGGAGGTCTTGAGTTTGACTCTACTCGAGCTTAACACATAATAATAGTTAATCTCAACAAATAATAATAATAATTAATCTAGGCTTCGATCCTTACCTATCAAAAAACAAATCATTGCTCCAAATTTATTATAGATGATTTTTTTTAAAGATGGTGATTAATTTTGTACGCATATAGATCATAATTAGACCTAAAACAACTGAACCCTTTAATTCAAAATATTTGGATAATCTTTGAGGATACCCTACCATTTCTCTTTTTAAAGAAATATGATATATAATGTACACTTAAAATTTTATTCTCATTCAAACTATCGTATAAAGAAGTAACTCCTACATTATCCTAATATTAATATTTTTATTCAAACAACCTATTGAGAAATGGATCTTGTCAATTTATATCTAAAGTAAGATTTTTAAATCATGAAATAAGATTAAATAACATTAAACTCGTATCTTTTTGCTGGTGTGTTTGTTGTTGCTGGTTATGCTAGCCTTGCTGTTACTTCCTCTTCGGTGGTTTTTGGTTTTGGGTGTGTTATGGATTCTAGTTCTCTGTTGGCTAAGCCTATGCAGTGTGTTGGACCCTTATTAGGTGTTGGGAATTTAGTTTTGGATTCCTTATGCTAGTAGGATGAGGCTGCTAAAGTGGAAGAAGGATGAATAACGGTTAAAGGTAAATCTTCAAAAAAATCCTCACCTTCTTTTGATATGACTCTCCAGTCCCAAAAGAAGGGGACAATGGGATAATGTTGATGTTGGTTTTATTTTCGGGCTGCTGATATTCAAATTCTAATCTATGGCAGTGATCTATTGTGTGTTACTTGGGGGAACATGCATTTTTTTCTAGCTGGTCTGTTGTGTTTTGGGAACTCTTAAAGCTTTATCTTATGTATTTTCTTTGTATAGGGTTTCGGGACCCCCTTCAAAACTTGCTTTTACATTAATTGAAACATTAAACTCATATCTTTCTTGAAAAGAAAAACGTAGTTTCTCTTTTAATTGTTTCAGTATGTGGCTCAAATTTGATGCTCCCACTCTCTTCGTGTTGCTTCGTCCATGGATTCCAATATGGATTAACTATGGAAGATATTTTCATGCTTAGAATTGTTGGCATTCCACCCTATGGACATTCATGGGGCAAATTTGGGGCTTGTTATCGTTCAAATGTGTCTCAAATGATGGCTCTCTAGTAGCTAGGCTTGCCTTCGTTAATACTTAAGCATTGGGGGCTTGGGTGATGGATCAAGGCCCTAATCTTAAAGAGATGATATTTCACCCCTTACATTCTACTTTCTTGGGTGCCCTTCCTACTAGTGGAGCTAAGCCAAGTGATGTAGGTCATTAGAGGTCACTTCTTAATGTGATGGGTCTTCTCTCTTAATTCATAAATAGGTCTTGGATTCTTCGAGGGCTATCATCGAGGGCAAGATTGAGGTCTTCCTCTATGCTAGAGACTTTTTGTTGTATCTTTTCACTCTTCAAAAGACATGGTTTTGGTGCTAATGGAATGTGGTTGTGGAGTAGTAAATCTCTCTTGTTCAAGCCTTGGTTTACTTCCTTCAACGCCCTTTTGAGGCTCTAAATGTCAAATTTGTGTAGCTTTGCCTTTTGAATATTTATTTTCAATTTTGGAAGGATTCTTTCTACAAGGCTATATGCAACTCTATTGGAAAATTACTGAAGAATGACTCTACCACTATTCACACGGGGTACTAATTTCTCTCACATACTATTGGAGATTGATACGTACAAGCCTTTTAATGGCGATGCAATTTTTATGGTGGGAGACATGCCTTGTACCAAATCACTTGACTATGTGGGTCTCCCCTTTAGACATAGATGGTGTTTTTCCATTAGCCACCTAGGTATTAGTTGTCCTCTTCTTTGACACAAGGGCACAATAACATGGTGGAAGAATGATAGTGAAGATTGCCTTACTACTCATGCCTCACTCTTGGATTGATGGTTCCTCTCAAGACGATCAATCTTCATAATATTGGTTCACAAACAATGCAATTTAGATGTGTCCTACTCCTATCACTCCATCAACTCATGTTTGGGAGTCCCTTCCACTGTCTACTTTGATAACTTAGTCAACTTTGCCTTTGACTTCCATTTACCTATAGCCTAGACTCGTGAGGTGGTGGTTTAACATTTGATTACTCTACCCTACTTTCCCATTACTTTTTTTGCACATAATGTTGGGACCTCTATAGAGGATTTCCCTCACTTCTCCTTGTTTTGAGGATTTGGATGAAAATATTTCATGGACTATGGTTTAAAGGAGGAATAAATGTCTTCCTAGAATTGTTAATCTCATTCTGGAGTGAAGAGTCTGAGATTGAATATGGTTAAGTCTAACATTTTATAAGTGGGGCCTTAGGGGTCCATGTCATTTCATATTTCATTGATGTTGTGTGTAGTAGCTTGGTTGCAATTGTAATTATTCATTCTCACCTTGTTGAGTTGTCAAGTTTATCACATACCTCATGGTAATTATTTTGTTAGTTGATTATTTTTTGTTGTACAGGGGTTCAATCCTTTCAATCTAACTTTTACCATTATAAAAATTATTGTACTATTGAATCACAAGTCACATATTCTAGAATGTAAAATACCATTCTACTTACTATCAAGATTGATTAATCTTGTTACTTAAAATATACTCTTACAACATTTGATTTTCCTAGATGGTATTTGATGTTAGCAAAAATATGTCTATTTTTTTCCCTTGCTCTGTTATTTTATTGTTCTAAAATATCTAATCAATGTACATGTGTGTATTAGTGGAGGTACTTCAATTCTTTAACTAAACTGCCTCTAAATTTGTTTGTGGTACAAAAAGAAGGAAAAAAAGTGTTGGCTCTAACAACCTTCTTAAAAAAGTTTTGTGAACTAAAAAAAAAGAATTGTAATACTTAAAAATCCACACTCTCGATATGTTCCTCATTATTTTCTCCTTGAATAACTTTTTATGTTTTTTTATTTATTCCGCTTTTATCCTTGCCCTAGCTATATACTCATATCTATAAAGGGAAAAGGCAAAATTGAATAATAAATTATAGTATGCTCATAATTGAGACATACTATTTTAAGGCACTGTCTATGGGGCAGGAAATTTGCACCTTAGTAAACAAAATATGTTGTTAACACAATATGTTAACACAATATGTTAACAACCTGTTTGTTTGCAAATTACTAACACACGTTAACACAATAGACTAACACACATGTTGTTAACATATTGTGTTAACAACATATTTTGTTTACTAAGGTGCAAATTTCCTGCCCCATATACAGTGCCCTATTTTAATTCTTGAAACACAATTATAGTACCCTTGACTTATGTGTCTTATTATTATTATTTTAATTTTAGGGTCTTGTGATTATACATAACTTGTCTATTAAAACAATAAAGTGGCCTTTTTTTTGTGAACCTTGCTTTGTTTAATTTTTTTTTTCAACATGTATTTTAGGTAAGATGTAGGAAACAAACACATGTATGATTTTATGCTTATGACCTAATGTCTTTATGTCATCCATGATAGTTTATGGTTAGTAGTGTGGGAGGAGTAGCTTTATAATTTTGGCAATTTGGCTATACACCTTTTATCTATAAAATAAAATAATTGTTGTGGTAGTTTCTTAGAATAAGTTCATATAGATACAAATCATTTAATACAACAAATTCATAATATTGTTATTTTCAAGGATCGTTATAGTGATGGAAGCATGTAATAAATCTAGATTTGGTCATATAAATTTTATGTAGATAATATTAAACTTCTTAGTTGATAAATTACATATGTAGACTATGGTTAGTCCTCAATAGTGATCCATTCCAAATAATATTGTGTTAAATTAGATGTTATATCTATTTAATATCTTATTAATAAAGGAACACAATATAAAAGAGAGCTAGATACATAATAATATTATTACATTATGATCAATTTCTTATTTGATTACTACATATCAATTGAAACAATATCACGTTTTAGATATTGTATAGTCAGAAAATGGAAGCACTTCCATGGTAGATTGGTTTAGCCTTCCGGGTAAGTGGTTTGGGGTCATGTCAAGCGCCTTGAATGGGTTCCTGACTTTGATCTGGCTTTATCCCCCTGTTCTGCCCCATTTCCACTCTTTCTAGCATTTTTCTGGCAACCCAGACTAAGAAACTGAGACTTTGGTCTTGGGGTCTAGGTTGACCTTTTTGGTCAAGGTCGACCTCGACCTTGACCTAGGTCACAATCAACCTTTTTCATGTCCAAGGCCCAAATTCCAGAATCTTAGGGTTTTCGGATGTCGGTCTTTGAAAAAAGTTAAATCCCACTTCCGGGTCGGCTGTTTCGAACTTAGGGACAACAAATCCTAAATTATACTTAATATAGGTCCTCTTCTAAGGGCATGGGTCCAATTAGAATTTAATTCTCCTATGTAGGCCTCTCTAGAAGATTGTGCCCTAATTTCATATAAAAGGAAGCTTTCTCCTCTCATTTTCTCTAACCATGAACTATGATCATCAAGCACAATTGCAAGAACTTTCAAAGTCTTGAAGAGTGAATTTCAAAGGTGAAGAAGAAAGATTTGAAGCAAGCCAAGTAGTCATTGAAGCATTCATCCATTCTTAAGCACTTCTCAAGCATCTATTTTCATCAAGGAGATCCATTGGTGGCCATTGACGGATTCAAGCTCCATGGATCCCTCTTGTTGAAGATTTCTCCATCTACATTCCTCCAAGCCTCTTCCAATTCAAGAACACATTCAAGATTGGTGTTGAAGATCTACAAAGCAATTGATTGAAGACATCCAACTTTCTACATTCTACATTACACATTCATTTGGCACATCCATACTTGTGGATTCAAGGTTTCGAGTCCTCCACAAGGACTTTTACATGAGCAAGGTGAATTGTTTCATTTACTTTGTTTATTTCTGCAATTTCAATCATATATTTGAGGTTAATTCCAAAATCGAGGTTTGACCAAAGAAACCCCTCCCCCAACAAACAACCCCCTTTTTCTTGCAGGTACAGGTTCGGAACAACATATCGGGATGGAGATTCGGATACCCTTTTCAGCAAACTTCTGGGATCCAAGAGCATATTTTCAGTCTGAGACTTTTTAGGTCGATTGTGACCTAGGGCACAATCAGAAATTCTAGCAAATGGTGGTGACATTGACTTGAGGGTACAAATCGAAACTGTCTCAGAACAAAAAAAGATTTCTGGGTTTTGTCCGTCTCTGCATTTCTATTCCATATCTGTTCTCAAATTTTCTGGAAAGTCAACATAGGCTTCAGAAAACAACATTATTTGGATCTGCAATATTTCAAGGTTAGTACTTTTCTCCTATTTCATTTAATTAAGGTTTTCAATTCATCCAAATCTAAATCACATTTAAATTAATCAAATCAACAAATTAGGTATTTAGATCTTCCTTCCTTATTCTTGTTTCCAAATGATTGATTCATTTATGCATTGATCCTTCCTTTTGGGTTAATCAACTTGGATCTTTCATTTGCACATCTAAGGATAGAAGGAGAGCATCTCATTTACCCCCATAATAACATAAATAAATATTCAAATGTAACATATCAAACACAAACCAAATCAAACAATATAATCAAATTTCTTATCTTACAGTTATCTTTCTCATCAAATCTAGTTTCCCTCTCAACAAATTGTGGCCCAAGGGGGTGCGGGGGAGCTTGCCCATTCTCTGCTTACAAATTTTGTACAACTTTAGAAATCTTTATCCAAACTCTCTTCCTCATCAAGAGAGGTGACTCTGGTGGTGGCATCAATAGAGGCGTACTCTCTTCTTTCTCCCTGGATTGACAACATTAACAATGGTGCATCTTGGATGATTGTCCAAAGAAGAAAGAAAGGTCTTCCTAAACTAGTTTCAAATTTCAATTGCTAGGGCAAGGTAAAAAAATGTGTAGGATGTGGATATTTGGTTATTCTATTGTCTAGACAATTTTATTGTGACTATTTTGTGTTATATGTGTTGTCTCTATCTTTTTCTCTAATATTGTAGTTTTTTAAAAAAATTATAGACATTGTAAAGGAAGTGAACCCTAGTTTCCCTTATTAATTTATCAAAAACAATATCATTTCCGAGTGATTATGATATTATAAGACCAAAATATATAGATTTTCTAATGATTTCACATGAATGATTCTCCAAAGAAAATTGTTGCTTTAACATTTTCCCTAAAATTCTTACGTATAATGCACCTATTTGTATTGGGTGGTTATTACCTCGTGAAATTGTTTGGGGGAGTAAGATAGCTCGCCTATTACTATGGATTCTTTAAAAATTTATCTGTTCTTACATTCAGAAGCAAATGATTTTGAAATGAAATTATCACGCTAGGTTAATGATAAATTAGTAAAGAAAAGCTCAATCTTCTGGGAAAAAATGACATACTTTATTCTCTTGGGAACGTCTATATTCTAGGATCATCACGTTGTTTTTGTACCTCAAGCTAGATGCATATATGATTTGTTTAAATTGGTAAAATGATGAAATGTATACCTACTACTAATCTATTAAATTATCAAATTTGACTGTAAATCATCACTACGCATGCCTAGAGGGTTTGTGTCTTCGCCAATGGCGTCGATGTCGTTTCTGCTCGCTCCGACCTAGTTCACTCCTACGATGTCAATGACGATGGCGCCCTAGTGTCAGGTTCTGGCTCCCCCTTTCGCACAGGTGATATTTTGGCCTATTCTATGGATTGCAGGCCCCTCCTGCAACTAGTTTGGGGTGCTCTAAAAGGAATGCCTCCAAAGCGGATTTGTTTGTGCAGAAGGGCGTGACAATAGGTTTGGGCAAGCCACCCGATAATTTTTGCAATGTCGGGGGATCTCATGCTTCGAAGGGGGGTTGTGCTTGGTGGGATCAACCTTCACACGAGCCAAATGGCCTAGAAAATAGGTTGGAATGGATGTGGACTGAACTACCACCTGTGCAAGCCTCTAAACTCCTAGTGGCGTCTCAGGCTCTTCGTCCCTTTGATATACCTCTGAATGTCAACCTAGGGAAGGAAATTTTTATAGAGGTGGTTGAGAATGTTGACTAATTTTCAAAGCATGGTTTGATTGGAAGATGTAGATTTTGGACGAGAATGGCAGCGCTTTACTAATGGATTTCAGACACATGGAGTAGGGCAATCTCCGAATATATCCCTGTGCATGCGAGATTTTTGATATTTAGGACTGCGACACGGTTCTCTGTGATCATCAATGGAACCGCGAACAACACTTGCTAATGTTGAAACCCTAGCACCCTTCTTTTAACCCAACTACTAAATCCTTCTTTGTTATTCCTCTTTGGGTAAGGCTTTCGAATCGAACTTTCAACTTCGGTTTGACTCCTGATTTGAAGCTATTGGCAATTCTTGGGAAAATTCGTCGGAGTTGATGAGGGATTTGGAAACTTCTTTCATACCATATATGCCTATATTTTGGTGGAGATCATCACCAACAAATATTTTCCTGCAGAGATTTCTCTCAACACTAAAAATACTTGTTTGACTCCGTCTTTAAATTATGAGGGTTTTCTCTTTTAGTGTTGTAGATGTTTTTGCATTGGACATGATGTTGCCCAGTGTGCTAAAAGGAGGAAAGTCAACCAAGCTTCATGGTGGAAAGATGTCTCCCCTCACCACTACTCGGTAGAAATTGAAGATTCATATTAGGATGAAGAGACCATATGTGAGTCTCGAAAACCCAGAGGATGGTCCACACAAGGCTTCACCAAGCAGTGCTCAGCGCGCTGTTAAAGGGGGAGTTGATGTTCCTTACATGGAGTTGGCCCATCCGGTTGATGACTCGGGGCATTGGACTTCAATTTATCCACCAAGGAAACCACAGCACACGTCTATGTATTATATGGTTCCTCCTCCTACCGGGAGGGTTAGTGTTAAGACTGCTTCGCTTCCTGTTGAGGGGATGACTACAATTGGGGAGAGTGCTAGAACTTTGCCTCCTAGAGGTCAACAAATTGCCCTTGCTTTCGGATGACTATAATTGAGGAGAGTGCTAGAACTTTGCCTCATAGAGGTCAACAAATTGCCCTTGGGAAAGCAGACGAGATAACCAGTGGTGAGGCCCAAGAAGGCACTTGTACAATCGTGCAAAGTAAAAGGAAGAAATATGAGGCAATTTTCAACATAAACTTCGCTCCCACACAAAAAGCATAGCAAATATCTAGATAATTTCTTTGGGGATTGAAGTAGTTTGGTGCACATCTCATAAAGACATTAAGAGTCAGTATAGGAGGTATCTTGTTTAGTGATAGAGGAGGTGGTGCTACATTGGTTTATTTGTTGTATTGTTGGAGCTTGTTAATGGGCTTTGATAGCTTTTAGCCATGATTTGTTGTAAAAATGTTTTCATTTTAATCTAATGGGTGCAACCCTTTGTTGCTATTCATCGATTAAAAAAAAGTCAATTTAACTATGGCATTTAAATCCTATTAAAAAGACACTATAGATCTATATAAGCAAACCTAAAAAAAACCACATTAATATTAAAAATTGGAATCAAAGGGAAAATGATGATACCTAAATAGTAAACTGTGAAACAAACAAGGGCCTCAATTAAGAACCAATTGTAAGGGAAATCTCCCTAGCAAGAAACTTTTTTTTTCCTCACATGAGTCCCATTCTAAGTGATCCATGGCTGAATTCAAACTATATGCAAACATGGTCCTACAAATTGTCAAATAAATGCATTATCCTTTATTTGATTAGTCTCTATAGGTAGTAGCAGTGTTGCAGGACTCGTCGAGTTTTCAGAACCTGCGAGTATTTTGCGGTTTAACTCGCCACTCGGCAGTAGCCGAGTTTTTGGAAAAACTCGCCAAATAATCGACGAGTTTTTGGCAAAAACTCGCGAGTTTTAATCAAAAACTCGGCCGCATTTTTCTGGGCGCCACTAAAGCCTGAAAACGTTTTTTTTTTGTCATTTTACAATTTGCTTTGCTGTTCTTGAGGGAGAGTGATAAGTTATTGCCCTTGCTAGGTGATTTGAGTGGATTGGAGGTGGATTTGTGCGGATTGAAGGTGGATTTCAACCGTTTTTTCAAGAAAAATCAGATTCACAGGTAGGTTTTTTGAATTTGTTTTTTTATTTTTTAAAACCATTATATTCTTTTTTTGTTGTTTCTAAATGAATACAAAATCATTCC
>MU227503.1:70969-118803 GCA_018584345.1 Thuja plicata | reverse complement strand
GATTTGAAAATAATATTTAAAATACTGCTTAAAATTAAGCAGCAAACATTATCATCCATGGGGCCACCAGCTCCACAAATTGTGCCATAAAAAGTTGAGCAGCTGCTGCTAGCAAATATAAGCTAAGTAGCAGCATGGGAACATGCTCTAAGACAAGGGAATGTGAAGTGGAAACTACCTGCTCAGCCCTATGAAATATAAAATTAAATTTTAACAAGCACGTAGAAACAATCCAAGGAATTTGGACAAGGATACCCAGTTCACTCCCCTAGCCCCTGGACCAGCCATGGTTCGAACTAGTCTGTGGTTCTGGTCTGGTTTGCCTGTGTGTCGAGACAAGGTCCGACTCTCAGGGGCTAGTTCGAACCAGGCCAGCCACAGTTCGGACCTGTGCAGACTTGGGCAACTTGACTGTACCCAATCCAACTTGGTATGGCCGGCAGTCAAAGTCAGCTACTAAGCCAGTTTTTTTGCAAATTCAATATATTTTTGACATCCGCAACCCGTAAAAAGTGGATTCTAAAAGGACTTACCCCATGTCCCCATGGAGTTGCTTAAGAGTCAAATCTGCTTACTATTTATAACTTAAAATTAAGCTTTGAAAAAAAGGGAGGGGCTGAAAATAAGCAGCACTGCTTATTGAGAAAAAATAGGAAAAAATGACACTTGGCATCACCATTTTAATTCATTCCTTTTATTTGCATAAAGTTTGTCTCCGAAATTTAAATTTTTTATACAAAAATACTATTAACAAACACTGCTTAAAAATAAGCAGCAAATTTTAGCATCTATGGGGACACCTGCTCCACAAATTGCTGCTAACAAAGTTGAGCAGCAACTACTAGCCAAAATAAGCTAAGCAGCAACATGGGGATCTGCCCTTATGTTGGCTTCTAACTTTCATTTGGTGTGCAAATAAGTTATTTCCTCTTGAGGTGGAGCAAAAAGGTGGTTGAGCAAGAGTTTGGTTGTGCAAGGAGTTGGAAGATTGATTTGTGGATCTTTATCAAGTGTTTGTGCCTCATTCATACACTTTTGCAAGCTTACAATGAGTGGAAGAGGTAAAAAAAAATTCATTTGATTTTGTTTTTGTTTAAGTTTTTTATTTTATTATGTGATTCTCTTTGTTTTTCTCTTTATCCATGAATGCACTGAATCTAACCATGAGCGAATTAAGCTCATCCGTTTCTATGCCAAGTAAGGTATCCAATTGCACTCCTATCACGTCCAAGGTTTCAATGTATTGGCTAAAAGTAGTTTCCCACTTGTTCTTTTGTCTGTGAAAATTGTTTATGTAGATCATAAGGGAAAATATGACATCTAGTTGACCTTCCTAGATAGCTTACATTTAGATGACATATGGGATTTTGGATAGAACCCTTTAAGCACCTCCTTAACTTGCTCTTTCCTAATTGCAACTCCATTATTTCTTGGTGTAGACATAATACATGTATAAAACTCATAATTAGTGACATCTAAAGGCAGCAAAAACATTTAAGGAAGAATAATGCACTCCTATTCTGATTTTTAAAGATGAATTTAAAGTATTTTAACCTTCCAAAATTAGAGAGAAACCAATTAAGGCTGGAAATTCCATGAAATCTGCAGATAACATTTCTAAAATCTGACTACAAAAACTCAAGAATTACCCTCTTTCTATGAAGACTTAGAAAAAAATTAGAGGAAAATTTGTGATTTAGAACTAATTATTATTGCTGCAAGCTTGAAGGAGGGATTAAAAAAAATTCAAAATTCAGTAAGTAACTGATGAATTTAATCTTGAAAAGCTCTTTGTTTTCCTTCCTTCTACGATTTTGAACTGATTATTTTTTCTTCTCTGCTGCAATTTTGAGTTGAGGACTTCTTTCTTCTGCTAATCTGCAAGATGACTTGTGTTGAAATGAATTTCACTCTCTATCAGTGTCCTTTTATAGATGATGTGTGCTTTCCTTGCAAGGGTCGACTTGCTACTTTATTTTCTTTTTTCTCAAAAAAAGAATTTAAAAAATGCTTTATTGTCTTTCTCCCAATAAGCAATCTCATCTTTTCTTTAATCTAGTCAGTGATTTCTCCTCAAGAAGTTGATGTGTCATTAAAGTAGAAAAAAACTTAAAACTTGCCCAAATTTGTCAAAGCAACACAAGGTGTGATTTGGCTTTGCTTTATTTTTTTCCTTGACCTCTTAGAAACTTTGAACTTGTGTCCTTTTCCTTTCATCTTTCTCATATTAACTTTCATCACTTAACATTTTCAAACATTTTTTAAGGAAATCACTTCTTGGTACCTCTTCAATTTCTCGCATCAATTTTCAACACTTTGGGTTTTCGAGAACTTGTTGAGGAAATCATTCTTTCTTAACATGTCAAGTTGACCAGTTGACCAATTCAAAATTCTTTTGAGGAAACTTTTCTTAACTATTTTGTCCATTTGCCCAACCTCTGATATTGGCATTTCTTCAAAAAAAGTTGTTTCCAAAAAAAACCAAAAAATCAACTTTCTAAAAATAGACATTTATCAAATCGACCCAAAAATACTTAAAACAAATTTTTCTAAAATTAGAAAAAGCAAAAAAGCACTTTGAAAAAAGAAAATATCTAAAAATAGAGAGTTTTCAAAATTGGTCCTAGAAAATTGCATTCTTTCTCCCTTGACCTATTCAAATGCATTCGTAACATTAGAATATTCATCCAACCAATTTAGCACTAAGTTGAAGACTAACACTTGGCCATAGCATTGTGAGGGTGACCTATTTGTCCTTCCTAGGTGGCATCTTTGAATCTACCAAAAAACCCAAAAAATTGACACTTTGCACAAGCAAGAGACCAAAGACTAAAACTAAGACCAACCTAACCAAATCACTAAACTACCAAGCAAAAAGTGGGGTCACGATTTGCAATGGGGCATGTGTGTTCACAACACAACACATACCATGTTCATTGCTTTGAATCATTCTCCTCAATCCTTCAAACAAGGGGATCGCCTCACTATTCGAGCATTATTGACCCATGTGATGTCTCTTTCCCAAAATAGGATTTAATAACTAACACTTGCACCATAAGAGGGTGCAAGGGGTACACCGATAGGGAAATACATTTAAATTATTAGGCTTGTATCAATTGATTCAAAAGTTGCAGAGAGTGGCAAATCCTCCTTGGACTTCTGTGTTGATAGGTGTTTGATTTGAAAGCAAAACTGAAGCTTTACATAATAAAAGTAAGTGTATTAAAGTGTAAATGACAAGACAACACAAATAAAGCACATTAAATGAAAGGTATTTAGACAATGTCCATTTTCTATTGGGGGTTTTGGTCTTGCAGTGTTTTCTATTATTTATTATATTTTGTTAGGGCCTAATTCTAATATTTTCATGCAAACTCTACCCATTTTTTCTCAACACCCTTACTGTTGTCTTTCCCTTCCTTATCGGTAGCTTAAAATCGTTCATCTTGTCCACTAATAGCATAATAACCAACAGTTGCATGCCTTTCTCATGGAACAAAATCTGGTAGGTTGTATTGTTTTTTTTGTTTAGAGAGACCTTATGTTCTTCTTGGAGTGGAGTCCTCTTTCTTGGAGTTCAATCCATAGACTTCAATTCTTTTTTTTGGTTCGCTCTTCAAGTAAGGAATGAATTAAATTCATCTTCCATTTGCTTTTCCACACAGAAATTTAGTATTCTTTGAGCTTATTATTCATCGACCATTCTTTGTGATTCTTCTTTCTTGTGGTGATTTGCATTCATGAACAGTATCTGAAGGAACCAATTTGGAGATAGGCAACTCAACTGGTATAGGTCTCTAGATACCAATATGTAAAGGAGATTGGCATTCTCGAAGAGACAAAATTTTGTTGACTTTAAATTTCTTCAACTAATTTCTATTAGGTGTGACTTTATTGTTGTATGGTTATTTGTCATCTCATTCTCCTTGATTATTTTGCATATTTAGAAATAAGATCCATTTTTTTGTGTAGTTATCCTACCACATATGAAACTATCATGTAAATGTATAGTGATCAACAACAACTAAGTGCTTCTTGTTTTATGCATCTTTTCCCTAGCTTGTGTCCTTTACATGTTTTCTTTATTATGTTTTATTTTGTTCAAGTGCAATATCAACATTTAAGCCACCACTCTTTGTTTTCATAGTCCACACCACAAGATTATCCTTACGAATTATGTTTGTTTTGTCCAAGTGCAATATCAATATTTAAGCCAACAACCTTTGTTTTCACAATGCACACCACAAGCTTCCCTTCTTTTAAGTGTGTTTGTTTTCTTTGAATCTTTTATGTACTCTAGCTATTAATGATTTTCCCATTTTCATTTGTCTTATCTAGATTTTCCCTTCTTTCAGCTGCTTTAAAAGTTAAAATATATGTAATCAAAAGGCTTGCTTTCTCAAAGCATTTAGAAAAAAGTGTCATCTAGTTGAATGAATTTTGCGAGTATAATCTAATTGCTTTTGGATTTGATTGTGTGAGATTTTTTGCAGCAACGTTTTGGATCACACTCCGTGATCTATCATCGTCAAGAGAGAAAACATAAAATTTTGTTGAGTTGCAAATGAGAGTAAAGTGCAATATTGGTGTCATGAAATATCAAAAATGGTATTTGCTAAATTAAAGTCCAATACAAAGCATTTGGTTGAAACTAAAGACACGCAATCCTGAAATGTTTTAAAATCTATGGAAGTAATTAGTTTGGTTTATAATTGTAAAAATTAAAAACTTGAAACATTTGTGATTTAACATATGTTTAAAAATAAATTACAAATTATAATTTTATTTATATTTTTAAGATTTTTTGTCTTGTAATTAAAATTCTCAAATAATTTTAAAATTTATATAAATAATTAGATAACTAAAATGAATGTAAAAGTAAAACAATATAACCCAGAATATAAAATGTAAAATGAAAAGATGTTAAGCCATATAGTTAATAAATAATAGGAACTCTTTGTTGTAATGGTTGTGTATTTTATGTTACCCATTTTTTTTCTCATCTAGTAAAATTGGCTATAGGTGGAGTAAAATGAGGCTCCCACAAGGGTTGAGCCCGGCTTGTGAGAAAGACTTTAATTTTCTGGTCTTGGTTGTGTCCTTTGCTATCTTTTCAGTTCCCTATTTTTTGCCTTGTCTATGCAAAAATATTCTAAGTATGAAAACCCTATGCAGTTCATGATATAACCCTAGTTACCTGAGACTTGTTCCATTTTGTCATTACCTTTTCGAATAACTTAGCTCCCTCTAAAGACATGTGCACAAAATATAATGCCCTTTAGTCTCCTAGTCGCGTAATGAAAACCGAATATCCCATATCATCTAGCGATCCCGAGATTGGCTCAATCGCGTAGTCTCAATATGAAAGGGAATATGCTCAAAGGATTAAGAGATCTAGCGACTAACCGTCGGATGTAAAGAAAAAATGAATCAACGGTAGTCGGGTTATCTCCGGATGACAGTTGAAAAGTCAAATATATCTGGTGACTTAGGGACTTAGGTTTCAGTCACGTGGTCTCATAACAAACTCAGGGTTAAAAGAATCAATCTGGCGACCCTGAGACTATGAAGGAAATGGTGACCCGAGGTCTTCTCAGGGTTAAAGTGAACAACAAATCACAGTGTGACACGTGACAGTGAGTGGACCCAAATTCAATGCATTCAGTCGGGTGATCGTGTGATGCAGACAGAATATTCCATATTCATTAAGCGACAACGAGACTTACTTTAGTCGGGTGGTCTCGTAATAAAAAAGAATATTCTCTCAGGGTTCAGAGACTTGGCGACCATCGTCCGATTTGAAGAAGATCTAACGCTTGTCGCGTGATCTTGTGATGAAGCCAGGGTTAGTGAAAAGATTGGGAGACTCAGCGACAAAGAGAAAAGGGTGACCAGAGATTATGTTGCAGTGCCCGGGTAGATAAAAGGATCCTGTGGCTACGTTTTAAAATAAAATCAGATTTGAATCTCAGCCGTTGATACAGATATCCACACCACCTATGACCGTTAGGATTTAAATATTTAAAGAAATATTCAAATATCTGATCTCAGTAGTTATGACAGAAATGACTGGCACAGGGAAGTAGACAGATCAGCCGACTTCTCAAAGCAGAGTTATGGCGATGGAAAAGATATTTAGGCATATCAGATCGATCAAGGATATTTCTGATGGCATTAAATAGCAGAATTCAGAATTAGGGTTTTTGATTATTAGAGTGCCAATATAATAAAACCCTAATTTCTGAATCAGATTGACTCCTGAGCCTGCATGCTAGAGGAGGGTGTATATAAGTAGTTTAGTTCTCCTTTTGGAGTTAGTTTTTGGAGATTTGTTAGACTTTCTGTGGCATTTGTTTTGCCCTCAGGTCTTTCATGTTTGTAATTTCTCATTAGAATCCATGTTATGTGAAGACTTTATGAGACATCTTCTCTGTCCTTGGGTCTTTTTTTATTTGTATTCTTCTTATCTGAAGCATAATATATCGACAGTTTGTTAGAAAACTGTGAGTTCTCTCAAGTTATTCTTGCTTTCTTGCATGATTGTGTACTATTGTGAATGATTTGATTTAGTTAGTCTTGTGGATTCAGTTCATCCCTGGCTTCCTTGTCTCATTTTTGTGCCCACATGCTAGAGTGGATGTTTGTTTGCAGGTTATAGTCTGTGTCTACCCCATTGGCAATGCTATTGTTTGAGGAATTCTCTCTTCCCCTGAAGAGCCTCTTTCCTCTTCAGGCCTCTCTATGAAACACTCTATTGCAGACCTATCTAAGGAAGGATACTTCTCTCCATTCATGGTTTCATGCTAACTCTCAGTCAATTTATTGTGATTCATGTCTTTCGGTGTATCACCTAGTAGGATAGTTTGCTTACCGGTTATTTCCCTTTTAGTATTCCTTCTATCCCTTTTCCTATCCAATTTACTTTCAAGCACAAGAAGCAAACTTGGGTGATTATCCAAGAGGAACCAGCCTAGAATCTGGAGGTTTCATTTCAGTTAGCAAAGGTACCACACCTGGAAATGATTCCCATGTTATACTAGATTATCAAGACTATGAGAGCTTGAATAGGGTGCAAATTTAGTGTATAACATTTTCAATCATGGGTGTTCCATTAAATTTGAGCTAAAGATTAGAGAAGTTTCATGTTTCGATTAGTGGTAATGGAACTCTTTGTTGTAATATTTATGGGCTTCAAATTTCAAGCTTGGGTGTTCCATTGAAGTTGAGTTAATGATTTGAGAAATTTCATGTTTGAGTTACATTTGTAGATTACGATGATGCTTGTTTTTTTGTTGAAACTGGTTTGGATTACACTAGATAGAAGCTTATGGTGACGAATCGAAGCCTTTGACCTATCCTATTCATGAGTATTACACATAAAATTACTAAGCTGAAGAATAAAGCATACACCTACAAGCCTTAAAGAAATAAGATCACAAAACCACAAACCCGGGACAAGTGCATGAAAAAGACAATTCAGGAGTCAATGCGTAGACCCCATGACAAGCGGTAACTGTAATGCACAATAACAAAGGTGTAATTTCAAATTACTTGCAAATAAATAGACTTTTAAACTGATTTTAGATAATGTCTTGAGGGTCAACAATGACCTAGAATGCCTATGTTGTTCGCTAGATAATTTACCAATTTGGGGAATAAATTTTCAAGCCGTTGTTAAATTAACATAGGAATGTCTGAAATGTACTTATAGGGTGGGTAGGCGGTTACAAATAGGACAGGTGGAAGTCAAGGCCAAGGGAGATATTTGTAAACATGTAAGATTAGATTAACCACGGCCAAAAAAATCGCATGCAATCTAAATCCAATCTGAATAGATCCACATTTATGTGGACATCTATGGTATAGACAATATCAAATTTAATTTTCATAGATGTTAGATACACTGCTCGTCTACTGTATGGCTCAACTGAAGGACGTGTCAATATTTCAAAGCATTGGGAGAAACCTACGGTAGTTAGATATACCAGTGGTGAAATACTGTCATCAAATCTAAATCAAATGTGCAAAGATTTGCATTTATCTAAATATCCACCGTATAGATAAGACTGCATTGATTATGTTGTACGACTCCATTTGACAACCTGGTTGATGTGTATGTTTTGTATGAAATGAGTTTTTCACCTATTCAATTTTCCAACCATAACTCACATTAAACCTCAGTATCAGTTTAATAAATTAATTTCAAAAGTAAGTCAAACCACCGTCTAAAGATTAAACCATCGTATTGTGCAAATGTCCGGTTTCAAACCCTCAGACAGGTATTCTTAAAAGCTCACACAATATAGCCTATCAACTAATAATAATAAAAATAAAATTAATAAATGAATAAATAGTAATAAACTTTAATATAATTTAATATTAAAATTAATTATATTATTAATATTATAATAAATATAATACAATATATGCATTAATATAATATTATCTATTAATAAATAAATGTAATAACAGTACGAATTAATAATAATACCAATTACCAAATAACATTGATTTTATATCAATACTCAACATTAATATTGCCTGCGCCCATCAATCCCTACCAATGTAATATTTCAATGACACGGATATCATGGAGACACATTGTTTACAAAGGAAGTTAAGGTAAAGACTAACGACTACATTATTGTTGACACCAGCAAAAGAGAACGGTGATCTCTATCATCACCAGAGTAGAATTTAGGAGGTCACATAAACAATATATGATAATTCGAGAACAGACAAGACTATGGAGCCATAAGTCTTTAGTGACGCAGAGTTAGTGATTGACGCATGGGATAAGCAAAGGTAATACATAGAAATAATGAGTATATGTTATTAACAATTAAAAAACTCATCACGTGCCTAAACATCATATAATCATTATAGATGCATTGACAAGACTAATAGATAGTTGGGAGATAATTACATCAGTGATATGAAAGGGAGTGATTACTAAGGAGAGGATATGACTCAACAGAAAGGTTGTGACTGTTTGGAAAGAGTTATCTCAAAGGAGATATAAAAAGGAGGTTGAAACAATGTAAGGGCATCAAATAGGAATAAAAATTAAGCATATTGACATTAATAAAAGGAATAAATTTTAATTAAAGGCACACGGTTATCTATGAATCACATAATTAATCTACCGAATATTATTTATTACTGATTATATATATATATACTGTTAATAGTAGTTAATCAAATATATGAGAGATGATCAAACATACTAATATAAGATTTTGGACAAAGAGATATACATAAAATATAAATAATAAATATCTAAATCTGATACTCGGATTATAGATAATAGAAATCTGATTCTTATCTCTTCTAAGGCTTACATAAGATAGGGAGTTTGTGGAAGGGAAAGGCAGAGTAATTTCGGTCACATGACGGGTAGCTCCCAAGATGGGGTTAAGCCTTGAGGGAGCCCGCTTGTAGACCGTTTCACACGCCCTTAGCATAGTAAGTCTTCCATCTCACGACACTGTTTGTAAGAAGGGAAGAAGGGATTTATGCAATCTATATGAGATCATTCAAATGACCAATCTAGGCTTGTCAATCTTAGATATTCAGTGAATTACTTGTTGTTGGTTGGCATTTCCTTTTACATCTATAAATAAATGGTGTTTAAACATGGAGTAATATGCGAATATACTTGGTTAGTAAGAAAGATCCCTACTTCAAATTGCTAACTTCTACTAATTTATGGATTCTAGGTCAAGTGATAGGAAGAGGATATTACAACCCATCCATTGTTGAAGCCTAGACAACTCGTGGTCAAGCTTCCCCAATTGGTCATTAGATACTCGGGTTAAGGAGTCATCCTCATCATGAGAAGTGTGGGAGGATGGTTTTCCACAGTGTTAGGTATGTCTTGTGTAGGAATAGAGGATTCACTCAAGATCCCATTGAATAGGCTAGTTATGGGTTAGTTACCTCAAGCTCCATACCCTTGGTATTTAAACTTTGGGAAGCTACAAGTCTATAACTTCTTCTCACATGGATATATGTAGGACAAAGGGTCATGAAACTCATGCACAAAGCTAGATGTAAAATAAATGATTAAACAATGCAAATTCCAAATAGAATGATCAATTAACCATTGCATAAATGATATATTTCAGAAATTATTGCAAATATGAATTAATTAAGTACATATAAATCAGATCTGAAAATGAAAATCAGATACGTCAGGTTCACCAAAATGTAACGTTGCGGGAAAATGGGTGCTTATTAGTTTTTATGCATGCAAACTAGGAATTAGGCCTATTTCCATTTGAATTATATTAAGGAAAGTGGATCCACTTGGCTCAATCTCAAATCTAATAGAAAAGGATTGGGCACAAGGTGAATCCAATACTCCTTGATTGAGTTGAAAGTGACCTATGAAAAAATGTGAACTGAATGCTAGATATAGGGCTAAATATGTAAAATTGATAGTATGCACAAAAAGTCTTAGATTTGATATGCAGACACGGAGTATAGATTTAGAAAGAAGAGGAGAGAACCCTGTGTTTGAAATCTAAGCCTTAAAGTGGCAAACAATGCCTGTTTTGGGTGCCCTTGTCTAGAAGTGTTGAATGCAAACAAAAATTGTGTTTACCAGATCAGGATGTTGTTCAAAATCTTATCTGAAAGTTTTGTTGGAAAAGTGTTGGACATTGACCGAAAAAATTGCCACTGTCGACACTTTTCTACCTCTGCAAAAGCTAGTTTAGTAGGTCTCTGACTGTTATTCCTGAATCTAGATCTATGTCTTCAAATCCTGTCACTTGCACCTACAAAAGAGAGGAAATGTTGTTGGGTTGATAGGGGTTTTCCTAGGTCAAACACTGGGATTGGAATTAAGCCTATAATTAAAATTGAAATGTAGTGTGCCTTGAAAGAGCAGAGGCTACATTTGATATTGAAATGCTTAAATTGATTTTTATACCTTCATGAATCTCCTCTATGTTTAAGTCTTCATCAAAAGGTTGATGTTGTCATGTGTAATCGTCTTCATAATAGCTTGATAATGGATGCCATATTGAATGCTTGAAATATGAACTTTGCTTCTCCTTCAATGCCTTGATAATGCTTGATCGCTTGCTCAATTGAATTCAGATTGTATATGAGATAGGATACAAACATAATGTCCCAAACAAGGGGGGTAAGGCTTGCTTTTATACCTCTCCTCATCAAACGTATTCGAATTTTGGAAGCAAGCAAACACATAGAAGGAATTCCCGCCCACATGTTCTGACCATTGGAGGGTCCAAAATTGGGTCCCTTGAAAGTGGGACAAGGGCACTTAGGGGCGCCATTGTCCAGCCTATCGGGGTTGAACAAAGGACCAATAACCGAGTGACAAATAAAGTTGCAAATTTGAAGCCAGTGCAAGCAAGATCCAATATGATCAAAGTACAAAAAGCCAGAATGCTAAAATGAGTCCTACATGAGTATGAAATTGTATAGGATACAATTTACGATACTCCAAATATAATGTTGCCATATCATATTTGTAGATTCCTACATTGGCTTCTCACAATTTTGGGAGAGTTACTATGCAACAGAGGGCACTAGATCTGAATTATAGAGGTTTACGACAATCAGCCCTAGCTAAGCACCACATTGGAAGAGGGAAATTCAATCATTCTAGATATTAGTCAAATCATACCAGCTGCTAGTTACATTAGTTCAGTGATCCATTATAAGTGACTAGCTTATTGGAGTGAAGCATCATTATTTCTAAGAGGATATCAATCAGATTTAAGCATTTTGGATGTGTTTTCAAACCTATTCTGACCTGCAATCCAAATCTACAGCCATATAAGTTAGGGTAACATCATTTAGAAGGTGGATCTAGCAACATTAGTTGCTGTTCCATACTTGTCATTAGCAAATCTACATGTTTCCAGCCTAGTGCAATCCTTTGGAATAGTTAAGTTGGCAATAAATTCCTAGCACTGCCATTGGGAAGATACGTTTGACAATATATTGCTGTTCCAACCCTATTTTTAGCAAATCCGCATCATTTCCAGCTGATTACAGCCTTGTCTAGCATTGTACAGCTTGCCATACATCTCCAAACAGAAGCCATACCAGTCACCAACCTCTATTTGCTGTTTACAAAATTTGCAGGGTCTGATCCAGATCTGACTTGCATATTTTCAGCAGGGTACAATATTCCGTGAGTGCAAAAATATCTAATAAATTCTGATATGTACTTTCCAGCATCTTCTTTCATCATTTTTGGTGGCCACGCTGTTCAAATAAATCATATTGCAAGATTATTTGGCTACCCTAATTCAGAATTAGCTTCATCTAACATTCTAGGGTTTTTATGACATAAATCAGCAAAGTTTGATGTTGTTTATTGCAATTCTCTGTGCATGGGAAGCAAATATTTTCCTCTTCCATTCTCTGTGCCTACAGCAGCAAATCAATGTCTTCAATTTTTTTTTCCTAAAATAAAATCTCTGCTTTGTTGATGACCTTTAGAAGACATATATTGACATCAAATTATGATTACCTCTTTTAGTGAATATGCATTTATTTGAAGAGAGACTCCATTTTGACATCTTTTTAGTAATAAATTATTCATTGGAAGATCTTATTAAGAGGTTTGTTTTGCTGAATAAAGATTATTAATGTGACAGGTTCTTGTTACCTCCTTAAATAACGTCGCAGTTATAAATTATATCATTCTATTAGGGGACACCCACTTAATTGTAGAAGAAATTTATGATTTGTAATTTTCATTTACATAAACCGGAAAATCAATAATATGTTTCTTAGATGCAGTAATATATAACTTTTGAGGAATACTTTTACAAATTTGTATATTTTTTAAGTTTTAGGAAACTTAAGAAGCTATTGTCCAGTCTGAGTTTTTCAACCATAGTTTGGACAACCTCCAAGAAAGAATTTAAAAGCAAACTAATGTGTTCTTTGCCACCAAAATGAAGAAAATAAAAATCCTCTTTTTATTATGTGAAACAACGCTAGGGAGGTATAGAAACTTCTTAGCAGCAAGTTTCAGTTGGAATATAAAGGCTTGATGTAAGAGGTCACCCCGATTTGTACATTTTTTTCTCCAACTTCCCCTCCACTGAGTAATAATGTCAAACAGTTTGCATGATCTCAAAAATGAAGAGTTATGAATTTCAGGGGTCAATAAACTTTCATTCATTCACGTTGAAATCCTGAAGTTTTTGCCAATTTTGGTACCAAGTATGTTTGCCAAAAGTTAGCACACATCTAACTCTAAGTATGAAGATACTGTTTCAATGTTCGTAGACTCTAGGAATGATTGTCTCTATAATATTTGCTTCAGTTTTCAGAGCAGTTTACTTTAACAATTTTCAGAAATTAAGAAGCAGCAGAAGGAGCAGTATTTAGTAAAAACCATTCAAAAATAGCGTATGCCCAAGCCTTTTATACAATTGGAACATAGACTCTGATCCAGGAGAAGTAACACACCTTTCAAAGTTCCAGTTGCGATTTCCCCTTCCAAAGGTGCATTCATGATAGGAACACCAAACTGAATCATTTCTCTTCCGTTGCCTTTCATGGGTCTTTTGGAAACCACAAACGTCTGACCTGTTATTGTCAATCTTGTTCAATTATCTACCCATATATGCCAACAAGTATGCATGCGCATGCACAAGCCTATGCCTTCGTATTATGTATTGTGCAGTACAGTAATACAATTCAAATAATAGACATAAGAATAAAAACTAAAGCAACCAGCAAGACATTTTCTCATTACATCAATTTTCACTCACCAAAAAACTTAAATGATAAGTAATATGTAATGTGCAGTACACTAACACAATTCGAATTATAGACGTAAGAATAAAAACTTGTAATGCTAATTTATCAATTTATAACATAAATTGAATTCTCGTGACTATAAAAACACCACCAGCCAATCGAGCCAGCCCAGTTTAATTGATAATTATTTTCAACTAAATAACTTTGTCAAATTAAAACTGACTTGAACCTTGTACAACTTTATTTATTCATTGTTCAAACTTTGAATTTTAATATTTAAAATTAAATAAAAAATAAACTAAAACTATTTCTTTGTTAGATTAGAATAAAAGTTTGATCTTTAATTAGATTTGTGAAGAGAATTATTAAAATAGATTTTTTTTTTAAATTATTTCAATTGCTTTAGTTAAGCGGCGTGCATGAGTTTTAATTAGAATATGAAAATTCTAAAGTTAGAAAATCAACTAGTTTACTTCTATAATTAAGGTTTTTAATTAGAGCTTTAGAAATATTTTGAAAGGAAAATATTATTAAAAGATATAATCTTATAAGACACTCTCTATTGCTATTAGATACATAAGATTGAATTATACTTTTAGGAAATTTGTATGAGTCTCATGAAGGACTCAACAATTTACATCTATCAACAAGATTATGGAATTGGATGTTCAAAAAGTTGCATCATAGCATGGAATTTGTTTATATCAAGTATTTGTGATTCCATAATTGAATCGTTATGATAATATGTTGAAATTATAATTGAGTTGATTGAAGTAAACTACAATTTAGAGGAATGAAACAAATGTATTTAGAATCTAGGTAATCCTATTTATGGTGAATTAAATCAAAAGGTGGTGATTTGAAACCATGCCATGTTATTTTTATTTTATTTTATTTAGATAATGAATAATATTTTAAGTATTTTAAAAAACTCAAAATTAAAAATTAAAAGTATTTTTAAATGTTTATACTTGGAAATTTAAGATCTAAGGCCAATTTGAAAAGGTATATCAAAGTGGCTTGCATCTTCATTTGGCAATCATTCTAGTTATCCCTTGCATCCAATTTTTACATTTGGGCAATTGTTTAATCTAGGGCATCCAAGGATGCAAACCCTTGGTTAATTTAGGGTTTGAGGGGTAAAAAACACTTTCAGATTCTACATCTAGAATCAAGGACGAAAACCATTGTTTCCCATTTTGAGTGATTTCATTTGGGGATCTCAATTGTAATTTGTTAAGGATTTGAAGATGATTTTCAGTTTGTGACAATGCCACTAGAGTGTTTGTTGCTATTTTTTGGAGATTTCAAGTAAGATTCCAATAAGAAGTGATTAGTAACATGAGGTTAGTGTCTCTCTTTGACCTTGCGATCCCATATGAAGGGGATAAAACAATAGTTCTCTCTTTGCTGCGGTTATCCAAAGATTTATTTTTAGCAGCGAGCCGAGTGTTTCTCTGGCTAAGTTCTTTTGTATGATTCATGGGGATGGTGGCCTTTTGTGTTGGTTGGTTTGTTGTAGCTGGTGTACTTTGTACAGGGTTCTAGGTCCCTTCAAAACCTGTTTTTACCTATAATCAAAACATGAGGTTAGTGTCTTTGTTATGTTATACATATTCTATATGTTTGTTAATGTTTGTACTAATGTGTTGTAACATTTTTTTAGGTCTTGATTATGTGTGTATGTTGTATTGTGATGTCCTTTGTAATGTTGTTATGTGTTGTGAATTCTAAATATAATGATGAATGTGTATTACATATGATTATGATTGTACATCTATAGTAATCATGATACTTGTATTCATTACTTCATGAATGAGTTATCTATTCATTCACTTCAAGATAGATTGATGGATGGCGAGGATATGATTCCTATAATATGTGAGGTTCAAAATGTCTTCCCTATATTCTAATGCATTTCAACCATTCTCATTAATTAGATATAATTTTAAGTTATATTTAATTAATTACACTAAGGTTGCTATTTTAATTAAAATAATTTAACATGTACGTCAATAATATAGCTTGTTGGAAAGAGAAGGAAAAATCTTAAATGTTCAAATGTTAAAAATTATGGAAAGTTCTTAAAAAATATTATAAATAAGAGATTTGAGAAGTCATTTGATATAACACCTATTTATTAGTTTATTCCATTTATTTAATTGAGAAACCATTATGGTACTCGAGATCCAATAGGGCTCATCTCAGCCTTCGGAGGAAGAAAACCGTAGGAATATCAGTTTTGACGGTGGAAGATCTTTGATTTGACAAACCCACTTAGATTTTGCACTAGAATTTGAAGATTGAGGTTGGGTGATTTGTGATATTTTCATTGAACACAAATCCCACAGTTCCTAATTTCAACGTCCCCTCTGTGTGACAATCTTGGCATAAGGAATATATCTGGAGTTGGAAGCTGGGATCGTGGAGCATAATGAGTTTGAAGATTTTCAAATGACTTGAAGATCTATCAGTACTCGTAACATGGATGCGTAGTTTCTTTCCCTTCACGTGGGCATAGAGTAACGGCAAGTTGAAGTCGAGAGCAGAAGATCCATAAAGCAAACACCCCATCAATGGCCAAATAGGGCACTAAAATTGGAGGTGTAGGTAAGTTTTGAGTACCTTATTTGGACCGGCTCTTAGTACATTCAAGGCGTGAGAGTGTTGGTGTTGTTGGACGTGTCAGTGAAGCTTCTTTACAGCGTCAAGCCTCCCTCATTCCTGGCACGGGTTCACTTGAGAGAAGTTCGTGTCACTTGCAAGGGAAAGCGCTGGAGGTTGGCCGCTATTCCCCTATTCAGAGTTTTTGCTGCACTAAAGGACTTTTGAGTAACAGGAGGAGTAGCTTGGAAATATTGTTCCCTCTTTATCACAAAGTTTTGCTAGAACTTCTAGGAGTTGGGCGTTTGGACTATAAGCTGGTCGTGGGCCTTAATTAGAGGCATATTAGATGCTGCCATGTTTATTTTGTACACAACAAATCTATTTTGCATTTCTGTTTTAATCTGCAATCATATTGAGAATATAGTTTCAGTTTATAAGCAAACTTGTTGGTTCAGGCAATATAAGTCTCCCTCATTTTCTGAGAAGAAATCTGGCTAAACTCCTATTAAACATTTGTAAATTCCCTTGCAAAACTAAAAACAACATTCACTCCTGCAAGCAAACTGTTTGACAAAACTACTCTCAATGGAAAGAGTTAAAAACTGGCAAAAATCAGGGTTGCTTATTATACCAAAGCACTCAACTGTAGATCATGGCATTACTTTGAGGCATTTCATTGGAAAAGATAGGAACAGTAAAGAGGAAGCTTGCTATTGTTATGTTGACTTCATCAAAGCTTTCGATATGGTTCCTAGGAGTAAATTATTGATCTTGGTATCCCAAAGTAATATAGAGGTTGTTCATAGGCTTTATGAAGAGTTTTGAGTAAAAATCAACGTAAGCAGGCTTCTAAAAAGTCTGAGTGACATAGGTTTCAAACAACAGTATCCTATATCCCCTTCTCTTTTTGGCCTATATATTGGCAAACTACGAGAATGACCGAAATCGCAAGGAGGGGTTGATGTTCCTTTTGGAGAGTGCATTATGAGGCTTCTCATTTTGATGGCTAGATCAGCTAAATGGTTAGTGTAACGTTTTAAATTGCACCCTGTTCAATTCCACACTGCATGATGCCTTTGCTTTAGCTGAATTGGAGTCGTCAGCTAAGCTTCCACCTCATCCGCCTGCTCTGTCATCCTTTTTGTCTAAATTCATGACCGTGTGGACTGTTTTATTCCTCAACACTTGCACATCGTGGAGACGTCTATGCGTCACGCATATGTCTCACGAATATTCAGTTTGAGGGTGGTCATTGGAGTGTTACACCTGCTGATTTTGGCAGTGTAATGCCTCCTGCTGCGATCCACCGATGTCGGGATGCTTCTGGGCTTCCTTTATCTTGTTGGTTTTGCTTCATTTGTGTGCTTCTTGGCTCTTCCAACGATCTGGCTGTTTCTCCAGGCTTCTTTCGCTCTTGCTACTTGTTTCTTCATATCTCATCCATCAACTTTTCATTCACTTGTTGCATTATTGTCACCATCGAAGCACCATTCGTTCAAAGCATCCAAGCTTGTCTTGACTTTAACCAGCTTCTGCTTTTTGAAGTTAAAGGGCCATTCCTTCCATCACATGTGTCATTGATTTATCTATCTTTATCATAGCATATCATTTGTGTTGTTTCCATCGTTTATTAGATATCTATTAGCATTTTATTGATATATCTATCTTGGCTGTCCATGGAGGTGGAAACACCGAGACAGTGGTCTAACTGTGGCAGACCTCTAAATCACAGCCCATCATTTTTCTTTGTCCGTCTTGTGTGCAGGTTTAGAGGTGATTGGAATAATGTCGGCTGGAGGCTTCAATTGTTGGATTTTTTTGTGAGACTTTGTCTTCTCACTTACCTTCGGGTTATTTTATTTTAGCTCATTATATCCTTTCCGTTTCTGTTTTTCACTGTATCAAGTATTTAGCAACTGTATCTGATCATTCCTGCATTTTCTAGTATGATCTTCACACTTCGTCTATACAGGACGCTCACAACCTGCGTTGTCATCCTAGAACTGTGTATGCTTCCTGGACAAAGAGTACACGAAGCTTACAGGGTGACCTTGGTGACCTATTCTTTCGGTTTCTATAGTTAAAACTTTTTTATTGTTCTGTGTTTCTTAGTTATTTGGCATTTCCCATTTGTATAGTTAGTTCCTCCTTTTCATATTGATCTTCCTAGCTCACCAAAGCGCTAGTTGTTTGAGGTAGTGTTGGGCCATTTGCTCCTTGATATTCCATCATCTCGAAGGTAGCGAATCCCCTACTCTACTATTAGAAGAGCATTTCTATACCTTATTAGCACTTCCACAAGGAGTTGGGTAAGCAAGTCAACACCAACAAGATGAAGATCATGATCTTCTCCAATAGAAAGAAGGAAAACCAGCTCAACTTCTATTTTGAAGGGAATATTATTGAGGAGGAAATAGAGTACCAGTATCTTTAGATTGACTTTAACAAGAAGCTTCGTCAACTTACTTACAAGAGGAATAAATCTTTGGGACATTGGAGAGCACTGTATGCATTGCAAAATAGAAGGAAGGAGGCATGGTTATGGGATTGGAAAACTTTGTAGACTCTATTTGAGCTTTTAGTTATTTTGGTGGTGCTTTACAAATGTGAATTATAGGCTAGCAGCACTTGAGGGTTAAAGTGGAAGAAAATATAGAGGATACAAAAATGCATGATCACAAGCAAATTGAAACTAAAACCCTCAATTTCCAATGGCATTCTTCTAGCTGAAATAAGTACCTTACCTATTGAGGCCTTTACTATGGTGCATGTCCGATGTTACATAGGTGGCCTTTACTATGGTGCATGTCCTATGTTATCTAAAAAAATTGAGCCGATTGAGTTACATAGGTGGCCTAAGTCTGTCACCAAAGAAATCATGAATGAGAGAAATAAGTCCTCTATGAAACAAAACTTCATGTGGATAAGCAAGGGAGCATCCACCTAAAGACATGTCCAAATAAAAACAAAGAAATAAAGGCCTTAGCTATGGATATATTTTGCAAGTCTACATGGTAAAAGTTGTTAGAGAGTAGGAGGAAATATTACCTAGATGAATATAACCCCACTTATGATTGTCAACAGAAGGCATACATAGAGGCAAATATCCCTTGAAGAGAAGTTTAAAAACAAGGGAGCTCCTCATCAAGCTTAATAACAAATGATCAACAAATCAAAAAGCTAAAATGGCTGGGTTTGTTATCCCGAGCTATCTTTGGCTTTGTGGATGTTAAAATTCTTCTATTCTATTATATTCTATTCTCATAACCACAAGAATGAGAAAGATCATTTAAACAACCACCTAGGGGATTCCTTTCCTCTAGCCCTAGGAAGTTGAGCATTCATAATAGAGTGCAATCTAGCAAGCCACCCCTAGGTGGCATAACCAAAGTATTGAAGGTGCCAAAGTGGCCTGGGGTGAACCACAAGGAGGCGTCCCATGTGGATCTACTATTACTATCTAATGACAAAGACATACTCCATCCCACCAATAGTCCTCCGCCTTTACCCAAGGGGTGTTTGCACAAACAATCCACCACAAGGCGACTATAAGAGAAGCAAGATATATATCGGAGGTAATTCACTCATAGTCAAGGATTTGTTTCCACAAATTCTCACTAACTTGTAACAGGACTTTCTCTAAAAGATCGACCAAAAGTTCTAGCTCAACTTGGTTTCTCACAAAGGTTGGTTGAGATCACAGGCACATTTCAAGAACGATAGCCTAGAACTTACCAAGGTGTTATCAATAGCCATTAAACTAGCTGGTAGACAATATTGTGGAGGAAGATTTAGGAAACAAACCTGGATAGGAACCAAAGAGGAAGACTTTGAAGGGGAGAAATCAAGGAACCAAGGATTCATAAACAATGTGGCCTCTTCCCCACACCAATTAATGGGGTAACAGTTTGTAAACAAAAGGGTAATGAGAACAAATGTTTTTCCCTTATGGATAATTACTGGAAATTGAGTTTTGATGGGGCTTCTTGAGGAATCTTGGGTGAAGTTGCTGCAGGTTTAATGCTACTGAAGTGTCTCAGAACTAGATTTCTTGCAATATGAATAATTAACATTGAAATTTTCTTCTCCTTTTAATTCCCAAAATTAAAACAACAGTTGATCGGCAAAAATATGGTTGTCATTTTGTCAAGCATTTGTCAAGTGAACTGAAAATGATTAATTAAAATTTTCTTACAGAACATTAACTGCATCAGCTAGGAAATTAATCAAAAAACTTATAAATTATTGCATACCCATTTGTTCTTGACCCATGGTTGGCTGAAATAATTCTCTAATATCCTTGAAAATTGTAATGAATAATTGGCATTAATTTTCCACAGCCCATTAGATAAAGATGCAAGAGCTTCTGGTTTACCCTTTGTATGCTTTTTTGCTTGATGTTTCAGATCACACTCAGTGGTCCACATTAGGAAGAGGAAGTTCAAGCAAAAGGCATACACATTGTAAACCAGAAGCTCTTGCATCTTTAAGTGTAATGAAGTTTGCTGATGTATAATAATTTCTGGTTTTAGTTTCGTTCAAACTGTTGACATCATGTAAACAGCTGCTAAAGATGATTTTCTTGAAGCCACTAAGACATGAAGAATCACATTGAGATTGTAGTCATCAAAAACTTACTAGACTTCTAGTTACTGCCAGGTACAAGTATTGATGCAACTGAAATAATTCCTAATCTAAAACCAAAAACTAACAACAAACCAACATTAAATTGATGTAAATGCCCCAAAATTGATTGGCTAATAAGGTATTTTGTTAATATCCAGCTGAAGATACACAAGATATATCTGATTCAAACTATTACAATACTTCTGAATGTGAACCCATAATTGAAATCTCACATAGCTATCAATGAAACATGGATCGATGTACCCAAAAGAGTGTAATCTGCTTAAGTTAATGTAGACTGGAATACAACAACATACCAAAGTCTGAAATATGTAAATTAGTTTGAGCAGCCAGCAAGAAAAACTAAGAATAATCTCATTTCAAGCCTACAATCAGCTGCATATCATAATGCAGAAAGCTCTAAACTGTATGTTATTAAGAGTTTTATTTGAGCAAGTTAATGCAGAATGTGATTTTCGGGCAGCATCTGTTAGAGAGTCATATAAAATAATAAATGTTGGTAAGAATGGTATGCAGCTACAAGCAGCCTGTAGGAATATTAAAAATCGTCCCAAAACCCTCTTCCTTGTTGTATGGAATTCCCTGTAGTAGAACAGATCTGTAGCAATTTTAATTATGGTAGCATGGTTACTGTAGCACTACAATATTACTGTGGCGCAGGCACCATAGCAGTATGATATTACCTAAGTAGCCGATCTTGGTTCTGGTTCGGATTCAGGTTCGGGGATTCGGCAAAATTTTTTTTGGGCCAGATCCTAGTTCCGCGGGTATATATATATATATATAGACACTTTTGAAATATATATATATATATATATATATATATATATTATAAATTTATTTATGTATGTATATTCATAGATTCCATACATTTAACATGTCAATGCTCATTAATCATTAGTTCAAAACTTCAAAGTTGAAACATATAATGATAATAATAAGAAGTTAGAAGCGTGATTCTCATATGACATAATGATAAAATGATAAATAATGATAAATTTATTTTTTTTAAAAGTAATGTGGGCCCGTTTTTGGACGCCCAGATTTTGGATTCCTGCGGATCCTCCCGGATTCCACCAGGGTTCCGGAATGGAATCCGGATTCCCTGTGGATTCCATTCCGGAACCCTAGCGGAATCCAAGAGGAATCCGGGCAGAACCAGGGTCCAGATCGTACCAGAACCAGGATCCGGGCCTCAACAGAGGAATCCGGTAACTTAGGAAATTACCATTGCATGGGTTATGTAGCAGTAGATAATTACTGTAGCATGGTAATGTGGTAATACAAAAGTAGAAAATATTAAATCCAAGTGCAACACAATTCTTGCGTGGAACCACCATTAGGGGGAGATCGAAGGGTTTTCATTCTTTAGTCCACTAGAAACTGGAGGGTTTTCGTCCTTTAGAAAAGATGAATAAATTGTCCAAGGTCTGCAAACAAGGGTTTTGATTTTGATAATGAATAGAACGGATGCCTGTTTTCCAATAATTGCCATTTTAATCCATTTAATTAAATATTCACCTTTTTCCTCCAAACTCAATTAATTACTTTTTTAAATAATTAAATATAAGTTGTCTTTAATTTTCCTCTTTTCAATGACTTTAATATTTAACCATTTAAAATTTTAATTATTATCTGCACACCCACCAAAGTTACAGAAAATATAACAAACTCAAATATGAATACTGGCCACACCACCAATACCTTAAGTACATTGAATATCAATCTATACAAATATCGTCACTCTCCCATTATGATGGACTTCTCCAAGGACTGTAGAATGTTCCTAAAATGCTGGTTCCACGCACAGAAAGTGCCATTGTATTCATCTTGGCTCTAGGACCTCTCTGCCAGTATGAAAATACCCTTCCAATAAAGTTGGCACTCTCAAATTCTAAAAATGTTAGAAGGGAACAGAAAAAGGGCATTACAGTTGTTCTTCAACAAGTGTTATGATAAAAGGTAGCTCCTTACTCTTGGGGAATAGGACAACTAACAGAGTAAAATGGGAGGCAATCATAGGTGGCCTCTTCATGGCACTTGCAAAAGGTGATAGGAATTTTGAAATAAAAGGTGATTTCATAATTGTCATCAATGATCTTAGGAAAAAGGAAAATCCAAACTAGAAAGTAAGAAGCCTTATGGAAGAAACTTTATCATTGAGTCAAGTTTGACTTGATTTGAATTTTGCGTTCTTTTTGGAAGCATACCAATGCAGCAAACATCCTAGCCAATCATGGAATTGATTTTTCACCTTTATATCTTTGATAAGTGGAAATCGCAATGATTGTGAAGGGCTTCATGACGTCATTTAGAAGGACAACCTCCATGAATGATTAATGATGTAATTGGTGCTTATAACATTAATAGGCTAGTATTCTAATAATGTGAAATGTCATAAGATCACTAAAATGGTGGGTGTAAGATCAAGGCCTCATGAGGTAGAGGTGTGTGAAATGTCACTTGTGTGTAAAGGATTTGAGGGAAGGATTTTGGCAGCCATTGTGCAAATTAGAGAAAGTATTGTTGAGTAGTCTAGTTAGGTGTTCAACTATTTGGGCTGCATTTTACTAGTTGAGTGTGGAGCTTAGTGATAGGATTTCTTGTAGGTGTTAACTACGTGATTTGTAAGGTGCCAAGGCATGAATATGATCTCCTACATCAAGGACCTTCACAAACAATAAGCTATGTAAGATTTTTCAATACCCTGGTCAAAACAAGTTAAATTTGGTTAAGAGCATAATGACGAAGGAAGGGAATATAAGACCTAGGATGCATGTGATAATTTTGTAGGATTTTTAGCTGAGGGTAATGGTTTCATCTTTAGAGGTATGGTGTTGGGTTAAGATGTTGCCTTTGAAGCCTAATAATGAGTTAGTGTCCATTGTAGGTGTGTTGAGGACAGGTTGGCAATTGATAGGTTGAAATGGTGCAACCAATGATGTTGGATAAGGCTATGCAAGAAGAAATTCAAAATATTTAACAAAATATTGAGGCTTTTCTACTTACTACTGGAACGTGTGCATTGTAGTGAAGGATTTGTTCATGTCCCATTGTTTGGGCACCTTGGAAGTATCCAACACATCCACTCTATCTGATTGGATTATAAAGTTGTGTAGGGATAAAAAGAAAGAATAGATTATTCACAATGCACAATTTGTTAGAATGGAGGACCCTACTTCTCAAGGTATATGCAGTTGAGATTTTTGTTAGCTCCTACTGTGGGATGGTATGGGAGTGTTTTCATCTTGTCCAATCTGATGGAATTCCTGGTATCAAGTGTCGATGGATGGGGGATAGTTGACCTCCCATGACAAGTGTTTTCTTTATGTTTGAAGGGGGTTCATCTTTTGGGTGTAGTTGTTTGTTATATTTTTCTCTTTCTTTTAACCATTGCACCTTCAATGGGTAGTTGATGCAAGATTTATTTTGCTTTGCAGCTATGATTCTTTTGCTTGTTTTTAGGGTTGGGGCCCCATAAAATATCCCGATAAATTGACCCAAAAAAATCAATGTGGCCTTGCCTCAAGCCCACAAACCAAAATCCAAGATATCACTCAAATTGTCCTGTAAGCTACATATAATAAAGAAACTGTGCCCCTATGGATAAAGGACTAAATCATTTGATGATAAAGGTTTCTGAATCCTACAAATCCAAGAGTGAAGATCAACCAAAAATGGCCAAAAAGGGTAGTCTTTGACATCAACATTATAGGTGGAGCTTCACACCATTTAAGTGTAGTCAAGTTAGACCCATCCTTACCTATAATCCCATCATTGTCCTCCGGCTAAATCCTCTTCTTTTGCTAGGCAGCCTTCAACAACTACTTTCTGCCCACCCAAGCTCAGGTCCTCTAAACCTAAAATTGGCTTTCAACAAAATATGATATCTCCCTATCACCAAGCACCCATTCTTCTTCAATTGCTTTGATAGTCCATAGCCATTTCAGATGCCTTGACCTTTCCACACTATGCTCCATGAACTCACAACTGCATTAACAAATGGATGGGAAATAGCAAATCCCATAAACAAGAGGCAGCATCATAGCTTTGATAAGAAATACCAAGATTTTTCAGCCATAACATTAATGTTTTGAGCATGTAAGAATTAAAAAGAACAAAGCTTTAACAAAGGTTTACATCTTAAGGGCTTAGAGGTGGGTAGGTTAGGTTAGTAAGAGTTAGAAATGGGTTTCGTTAATTTTGGTTAAGTCATTTTTTATAGTTTTAGTAGAGTTTGTCATGGGTTCCTCGAAGAAATAGTTCATAAACAACACACATTTACAATTTTGAAGATTCAGTATGTTTCCTAGGATCAAAACAAATTCAAAACTTTTGTCCAAGGATGCAGGGATGGGTTTGACAAATACACTAACATAGCTTTTGTGCAAAGTAAAACAGCTAGAGCCATTTGGAAGTGGATCTAAGTAGATTATGGCAAGACTTTTAGAGGCTTCTTCAAATGGAGGGGATAACTCTAGTAGATATGTAGACCAAGGAATAAGAGAAATAAATATGGCAATTTTCTGTTACAATTTTATTCCTTTGAAACAACAATAAAAAGATTAGCGATATTAAAGGACATGGCATGGATATTGTACCCAACCTTATTAATATGCAAGCCTATATTTGGGCCATATCCAATACATTTGAATACAACACCACATTATCTATTCCCATATCCAATTTGGGTTTTATGAGAACATCCAAAATCTGCAAAACAAATAAAACATTAAAAAGTTGTTCACATCATACATACATATGTGTGTTTACACACATACATATGTACCTATACATGTAAATCACAAAATACACAAACATAATATAACAATAAGAATGTTGTAAACTAAAGTATAAATAAATAAATGTTTTTGAAGTAATGTTATATACCCTAAGGCTCAGATCAAGGTTGTTGATCCCAGCTCAGGCTCGGGTTTGGTTCATGGGCTCGGGCAATTTTTTTTGGGGGGGTTTGGGTCCATTTTAGGTCCATTTGTACAAAAACATATGAAAGTAAAATATATATACATATATGCAACAATTTTTAAGTTCAAAATACACCACTATGCTAATAGTCAAATAACATGGCAAAATACACAACCATATTAATGCTTTAGTTCAAAAATAATAATGTCAAGTGTCAACAATCAGCCACCACTGATCAAATATCATGTGGGTCATCAAAAATATCATCATCCTCCATATGTTGTGGTAAATTAAAAGAACCACAAATAGTGCCACTGGCACTAGCATTGGTAGTAGTACTAGCATTCTCAGTTTCGTGATCACTAGGTGGCTCATAATCATCATCAACTCCAACTGCAACAAGGTGGGAAACTGAAGCATCCAACTCAACATGTTCTGCCTCAATATCCCATTGCTTTGTCTCCCCTTGTTTGTAAGAATTTTCTTTGTGTGAAGAACTACACGTTTGAATGCACAAACACCAAGTCCTCCGCCTTTTTAAAGTGTAGTATATTACGCTTTAGTGAGTGGAAGAAGTATGTGCTCCAATTCCTCTCACATGAAGACGAACTAGCAACCTATCAAGATTTTGAAATTAGAGAGGTAACAATTATATATAAATTATAAATATAAATAAAATAGTAACTAAAAAGCAAGATGGAATTTTTTTTTCCTAAAGATGTAACATTGTAAATTGCACTCTATGCAATTCCATGTCGCATAGCACCTTCGTTTTAGCTGAATCCGAGATGTCACCTAAACCCAATGTTCATGGCGAAATGGGAGTACAAAGGGTCTAAGTTCGGGGAAGGCAGGGGAGGGGTGCTGATATACATATGGTACTTGAAAAACTAGCTATGAAAAGATGTATAAGAATTATATTTCAAATGAAACTTTGGCAAATAAGTAAAATAGAAAAATTGCAAATACCAGAGTTCCATGACTTGAACTCACCTATGACTTGGCAAGGTTGACTCGACCTGTGACTCGCCGATGACTCAGTAACGACTCGGCTATGACTCAGCAAAATGAAAAAAAACAGAGATTTTTAACGATTTAAAACTTGTTTCATGCACCCATTATTGAATAAAGCTTAAAGACACTATAACATCATCAAATAGAAGCTAATTTGATCACATACATAAACATACATCCATCACATAAGTACAAACGTAAATTGTAGCTGAAGGAAATAGAAAACAAGATATGCAGAATTATAAATATTGTCAAATGTATATAAAATTCATGAAATCCATGAAATCAAATATTCCCAAACATATGTGTAAACAAAAACAAGTCTATGGCTCGGACTCTAGCTCAACTTTAGCCTCAGAGTTCAACTTCGAACTATAAATTTTAAATTTAATTTTAAACTTAAAGCAATCAAATAAAAAAGAATTACCTAGCTACAACAAATGGAATGTTGCAAAAGCATCAAAACTTGCAAATTTGTTTTCGTGCAACATCATGGACCTCCTTGTTCCAACCCATGCTCTCAAGCGAGGGTTGTGCACCAGGAGTAGTGCGTGGCACAAAATAACTATCCAACTTCGATTTTTCGGACTCTAGAGCCAAGGGTAATAGTGCCAGTAGAAGGAGTAGTAGTAGAAGCACTAGCACTAGGACGAAAGGGAGGCATGGAAGAACCCTCTCCAACACAGCCTGCAGATGCGCATGCGCATGCGCATGCGGTTGTGGCTGTGAATGCGGGATGCGGATGAATGGGAGCCAATAGCATTTATCTCTTTCCGTTGCCTCTTTTTAGTTTCCTTCTCTTCATATTTTTCTAACCAGACATAACAGAAACGAATTGCCTCGGGAGTTGCCTTTAAAAATGGGTCAACATCATTGCCAGGTATGCCGACAATATGGTATTTAAACCTATTGATGCCACCATGATAAATTTCTTTACAAAACGTGCATTTTGTTTGGTATTTTTGTCCACTAAGAAACTCTTCAGTATATTTTCAAGATTCACACTTTGGAGACATTGGGAAGACTTAATGTTTTCAAAACTTGAAGGCTGCTGCAATAAGACAAAATTACGAACAAAATTACAAATTTGTGCATTGTATTTTAGAAAAATCAACAAACCTTACATTTTTTAAGAAAAACTTGTAAAAACATGTTTACATTTTTTTCTTAAAAAAATCAAGGGTTCGCTATTGTTCTACTTCTCTCATTGAAGTATGCAATTTATATTTTAATAGAAAACATTCAAGATTTGGAAAGTCAAACTTCAAAAAAAATTTAAAAAATGGAAAATCCATAAACATACAAAAAAAACCAACAAAATCTACAAAATTTAACACTTACCTCTTTCAAATGAGTTGAGAAGTCTTGGAACAGCTGCTATGGACCCCTTGATGCGCTCAATCCAAACCTATGCCTCCCCGATGTGATTTTGTGGACTCCTTGATGCTCTTCTTCCCTGCTGATTGCAAACCTATGGCCTCTTGTTTTTCTTCCTCTCTCACTTTTCCTCTCTTCTTCTCATAACAAGCAAATAGAATGCCTTTTAGGGCAAATTAGAAAGCATATGTAAAAAAAGTTAGGAAAAAGTGTTTATTTTTTTTTTCAATCTGTGACTGCCGCCAGTCGGGTCATAGCCCACAGACCCGACTGGCGGGTCATGACATGACCTGCTGGCTTTGCGAGTCAAGCAAGTCATGACCCATGACCCGGCGGGTCATGCTTGCGGGTCATGAAAACCCGGCTAGCTCAACTCGGCCCGCGGGTTGTCAAAACTTGCACAACCCGCGGCGAGTTATGGATCACTGGCAAATACTAAATACTAAGATATGAATTGTATGTGTCAATATGATTGCTGATAATGACTGATATTTTATGGACAATAATATCGTCATTCACCACTGATTATATGAAACCCTTATACATTGAAATTAACCATATATGAAAATGGAATTGGATAATGAATTGTTGGATAATTATGATGGTAGCAATAAACATGGAAACAACAACATAGAAACCCAGTTTTGATTTTTATTTAGGGTTGCCAGCGTAGTCAACAATAATATATGCAATAGCAGCTACAAATCCTCATAAATTGCCCATATTAGGTTTGCAAATGATCTGAAAATGTCCTTCAATCAGCCATATATATATATATATATATATATATTCAATTTACTTGCAAATATTATATTAAAAAATTAAAAACACTTTTGAGATGTCTAGGAACTGGAGACTTCTAGAAGTCCCTAGGATGCTCAAGGGACTCCTAGGCATGCTTGAGACATCTTGGAGACTCCTGGCTATCTTTGTTGTCTCTAGACGTCCCCGTGGTAGTGGCGGGACAGCGAGGGGGCACCTCACCCCGTCGCTAAGTCTCTGAGATTCCCTGTCTCAAAAATGTGGGGCTTAGGGAGGAACGCGTCCCAATGTTTCACTGCCTCACCTCCACTTCATTTGCTTGTCTTGCCATCCTTTTGTCTGAATCCTTGACCATGTGGACTATTTTATTTTCGGATACATGCATGTCGTGAAGACGTCTACACGTTGCGCATTTGTCCCACAAATATTTAGTTTGAAGGTGACTTTTTAGACTTTACACTTGTTGACTTTGGCAGTGTAAAGCCTCCTATGAACCACCCATGTTGCGATGCCTTCAATCTTCCTTTATCTTGCTTCTTGGCTTCATTTTAGGGCTTCTTCTTGGCTTTTCTGATACTTTGGGCGTCTCTTCAAGTTTCTTTTGCTTTTGCTACTGGTTTCTCTATGTCTTGTCCATCTGTCTTCCATTCAATTGTTACATTATCGCCAGTATCCAAGCTTCACGCATCCGAGCGATCCAAGCTTGTCTTCACTCTAGCAAGCTCCAACTTTTTGGTGTTGAAGGGGAGTTCTTTCCATCTCACTTGTCATCAATTTATCCATCTCTAATATAGCAGATCATTCATGTTATTTCTTTTATCATTTATCCTGTTATCATTTTATTAATATATCTATCTTAGTTGTCCATGGAGGTGGAAACACAGAAACGGGGGTTTGACTATGGCAGACCTCTAAATCACAGCCCCAACATTTTCATCATGTGTGTAGCTTTGGAGAAGATTGGAATAGAGTTGGTTGGAGGCTTCATTCACTGGACCTACTTTGAGGCTTTCTCTTCCTATTTGTGGTTTCATCTCAGTTAGTTTTCTCCTCTTTGTTTCTATTTTTCCCTACATTAAGTACATTGCAATTATGTCTAGTTATTCTTGTGTTGTCTAGTATAGCCTTTATGTTTCGTCCATACGGGATGCTTGCGTGATGCACTATCATCCTCAACCTATGTGTGCATCCTGGACAAAGAGTGCATGGAGCTTAGCAAGAAGCCCTAGTGACTTGCTTTTTGGGTATCTATAGTTAAAACATTTTTATCGATTAGTATCAAGCTTGACACACTTTTCCATCCTAGTGAGCAAACTTAGAGGTTGGTAAGCCTTTTTTTCGAAGTGGAGAGGGGGTGATTGAATCCTCGAGGGGTTCGATCACCCTTCACAATAGTTCAGTTATCCTACTCTACATTTTGGTGAAACTAACGTGAACAAATTTCATTTCTGTGTCATCCTCTCCATCAAGTGACTATCCCTATGTGAACATTGTTGTCATTACTCCAATCTTGCCTTCGAGTCAGAGAACCATGAGTATGGACATATCATTCATACCTCTTGACTCACAATATTGTGCAAAGCCCTCTCCTCTTTACATCCTTGCTAAGATCAATGGTAATACCGTCAGAGGTTTTATGGTTGATCCCTCATGTAAAGTCAATGTAATTATGGAGGAGGTCCTCTTTGTAAACAGGTTGCATTGAATGAGATATGACGAGTGTTGGGCTACCATCTGTATGTATGATGGTCTTTCCATTCCCCCTATGAGATTCACCAACTTGATGGTCCTCATGGGACCCAAGGCAGTCTCTATCATGTTCGTTGTTATCCCCGAGTCCAACTTATTCCATGTGAAACTAGGCATTACATGGCTAGTTTCTATGGGTGCGGTCCCTTGGGTTGTTCTTAACCGTTTGAAATTCTCACACAAGGGCACGATGCACACTATCCAAGATATTGGGTACTAGCTGCTGGTGTCGAATGGGGGCTCTTCCCTTGATCACTTTTGGCCTACTCTAATGGGACCCTTGCTTCCCCATGAGGATTTGTTATATGAAGCATATCACAAGTATAAGACCAGGGAATTAACTTTCAAGTCAATTCAACCTATGGTTCCTTTGGCTCCTCCTGCATATGTTCATGCACCTTGCCCTACTCCTATGTTGCATTGTGTTGTGTCTTTTGCTCCCTCTTTGTCAGGAGTTAAGGACAAGCATGTTCCCTAGGGTAGACCTTCTCGTCCACCAAAGGTCGTGCAATCTCTAGCACTGTCTTCTATTCTTGCATCTTCTCCTAGCACATACAAGGGAAAGGCGCCCATGTTGCCAAAATCTAAGGCTCGTCCTCCTTACAAGTTGCCTATCCTTCAAACATTCTTCACCCTACTTTGTATGGCAAGGGTAAGCATCCACCATGTGCTTGCTCTTCTCCTTCAGCATCCGTTTCTTAGCCTCCAAGGGTACCTCTTGTTCCTTCACTTTCTCGTAGAGAAAAACAAGGAAAGGTATATGTGGTCGAATGTATAGTTCCTGCTATGTTAGCACCTCCTACTCTGTCAGTTGGGCCTTCTTCCCAACCAATGATGGCACCAATAGTCTCTCCTATGAAGCAAGATATTTATGAATCTTCTTACGCGTTTCTTCCTAGTTCCCATCTATGCCAAAATCAGCTTGCATGTGTGTAAGCATCGTCAGCAAATGATGGCTTTGGAATGTGAAGCCGCGTTGAAGGCCAAAGGTGTGTCATCAATTCTTGCATCTGCTCCATCTTCCGTACTAGTTGTTCTGTGGGTTGTTGATGGGCCTCGCCCTAAACGCCTGTGGGTTTTCATCTCTGTCTTTTGGCCCACCCCTCATCACCTTGTTCTAGATATCCCTTCATTTTCCTAGCCCATCAACTTGTTGCACACATGGGTTGTGTCCACTATAGTTGTGTATGCTTTGTCTATTCCATCTTTGCATCTTAATCTGAGTTTTCTTGGGGTTATGGTTGATGTAAATTCTTTACTTCCATTGTTTGATCGTAAGTTCGAGCAGGGCCTCATTCCTCAATTTTGTCGTTGGATGTCAATTCTTGTGACCTCTTTGTTTGCATTTGTGCTTGTCATTGAGTAGGCTCTGTCTTTTCCGAAGTTTGTTATTGCGCCTCTTCTAGAGACTGGGGATGCAACTCTTGTTTCACAACCTTGGGTTGAGTCAGCTACTTCCTTTGAGGCATGTATGTTTGATTCTCTTGATGAAATTTTGACATTATCAACTATCTTTACAAGATCATTGACTCTTGCCTTGTAGGAGTTATTGAGTGAAGATGTTGAGGCAGCTTCATACTTGGCTTTTGTTGCTGGTGAGATTCCTGGGGTTGCTTTAGTAGTTGTCCCTATTAGAGCTCACCCTCCCTCCCTCTTATGATAAAGATTGGGACGACAATGATCTGATGGTGGGGCATTGTTGAGACAATCTCTCTTCTTATCTTAGATTAGAGCATTCCTACTTGTGTTCCCCATGCTTGTCTTTATATGTTGTGCTCTCTTTAAGGATCCAAGTTACTTTGTAGGTACTTGGATACAGGGGATAGTATCTGTTGTGCACTTCTTGTTTTTGTTTCATCTTTCTTCTATCTATCATATTTTGCTTTTCAACATTTAGGGACGATGAAAAGCAATAGTATCTGTCGTGCACTTCGTGTTCTTGTTTCATCTTTCTTCTATCTATTGTATCTTTCTGATCAACATTCATGGACAATCCAAAGCGTTGAGGGCATTTAGGCCTTCTTCCATGTTGACCCAAATTCTTTTATTTTATCTGTCTTCATGTGCTCTTCTTCAAATCCGAAAACTTTTGGACCTTGATTAGTAACTCATACATAGCTATATAAATTAACTAATTTTACTGCTATGAGTTCTTCTGACGTCTAATAATCGGATCCCCCATCTCTTTATATGTTTTTGTTGATGTGGATATCATGTGTCATTAGTTGCAAGGTGGCATTCCATGGAAACATCTTGTTATGTTGACTTGGCATAGCATCTGTTTCCTTAGAATGACTAGTGTTCTTTCATGTAACACATTTCATTTTAAGGGGGGTTATTATTTCTGCATTTATCATATTTATCTCAAGTATCTCATTTTATCTATTGCCTTTGTGGGGGCCAAACCACTATTCAAATCAATCAATCTTCTATCTCTTATGTGGTTGTCCAACAACGCAGTTCGTAGTAGTCACATGTGATCTTTCCATCTCAGTGATCACTATCTTGCGATATGTGTTCGATCGACAATCGTTTAATCCTTTTTATCTAAATTATCAATTTTCATCTAACATGTCTACATTTTTATCTTGCGATATGTGTCTCATGTTGTCCAATACGACCTCTATGTTTCGTTCATACAGGACGCTTGCTTGACGCTTGGTCATCTTCGACCCGCACATACATCCTAGACAAAGTGCATGCAACTTACCAAGTAGCCCTAGTGACCTTTTTTGACATCTATAGTTAAAATATTTGTATCTATTAGTATCATAAAGCTACACACAATTTTCCATCTTAGTGAGCGAACTTAGAGTTTTGAAAGCCAAGTTTGCTTGGAGCGGAGAGGAGGCAATTGAGTCCTCGAGGGGTTTGATCCTTCTTTGCAACGGTTCAATTTTCTTACTCTACAAAAGGCAAGAGGTTGTAGGTGATGTTATGATTCTTCATGGAAGTAACACCAACTATGAGCATCAATCCTTATACTTGTCCCAAATAGCATCGAGACCACAATCATTTGTGCTTGCAAAACTCTTTAATTTAGCCCTCATTACAGGTCATATGTCATAGTGAAAGAGTTTGCGATGTGTTGCCTTGTACCCTTGAGCAACTTCAAGATCTCCATATGGGACAACTCTTGTGCCAATAAGGAGTTGTTGACTATAATACTTGGGACTCAATACAAAGGTAAGAAGATGCAATGGAGTGGTCATTTTGTTCCATTTCTCTACCATGATTTGTTGTAGTTCTTTGAAGAATATTTCTTCAGGATCTTACTCTTTTTCATTTATGATGGCTTTCATCCTCTAAATCATTGAGTCGATGCCAAATATACCTCTCCCAAACAAGGCCTATCCATGTCAATATAATGAATCATGCTCAAGATAGGCTCAGTGAAACTCAAGAGGTACTTAGCACAATCCCACCAAATGTCATCTGGTATTAATTTTCCTAATTTTTGCTGCCCTTGTACTGCTAGATTGCCTCTATATGCTCCAATTAGGGCTGATAACCATGTTAGATAGTGCCCCACAAACCTTCAGAAGTCGTCTCAACACAATTGTGCTGGAGGCGAAGTAGGTCTCACCAACCTGTTTTAAAATCAAAATAATAAAAAAATAAAAAGTTTACTAAAATAAAACATATTCATTATTTAACTTGCCTTTTCCAACTCCAATTTCGAGAATTGTCTAAATATGCCTTGTGACATATGGTGGTTGGTGATGAACATTTGGATCTCATTGGCATCATCATACACCTATTTGATCCATTCAACCATGTTGCCAATTTTTGTAGCATTAGGTTGAGTGAGTGGACAGCAAAAGGTGTCCAAAAATGTGATTAATACTCAACCAATAAGCCAACAACCTTATGCTTTTTGGCATTGTCTATTACAACTTGAATAACATTTTTAGGGCCAACTTCCTCAATGGATTGGCAAAGAATGTTAGCAATAAATGGACCATTCTTCACCTGCCCTTCACAATCCATTGAAAACATTGCCCCTTTAGGGGACACTGAAATAAAATTGATCAATGGGTGATTTCTTGCATCTTTCCATCCATTAGATATGATGGACACCCTTTTTTCAACCCATGAATCCTTGATTGGCTTCAAGGAGCTCTCTACATGTTTCACCTCTCTGTCCAATAAGGCAGTACACACCTCATAACTCAGGCCCTAGAACCTCTTTGGAGCATCATTAATTCTCAATCCATTAGCATAGATACATCTAGTTATATCTTGCTCGACAATCTCTCTATCCTTATTGTGAAATGTCATTTCCTACTTTCCCTATGCTCTCTTATGTGTCACAAGTTGTTCTTCGCATACAAACAAGAATGGATGGCTCTGTGTAGGTTCAAGATTGGAAGGTGATAGAGAGGCCTTCAATCCTTTCTTAGTCTTTAGCAAAGGATGAGCAGTAGCACCTGTAGCTACTTTCCCTACTGCTTCATCTTCTTTTCTTGCTCTTTAATATATGACAATACTTGTTTCTCTACAAGAAGGCCTTTACCTTTTGGCTTGCCTAGACAAAATTTATGCCTTGTCGAGGGATAAAGCAATGTGCTTTCACTTGATTGTACAAACTGTTATATTGTGTTTTGCAATGAATCCAAATGAAACCTCCACCTAGAAGTTGTTGTACCATTTCCATGTATTTCCAAAGGGAAAAGTGTGGGTCTGTTTTAAAACAGGGTTGGCTCGCAGAGCTAGAAGCACTTGCCATTTTAATACTTAACACAAGTAATTCTATAAACAAAATGGATAGGTACAAAGACACAAACCAAAATGAAAAAACAAAACAAAAACTATAGATTTCATCTCAATTTGTAAATAAAATGCAAGGAAAATTGAAAAACAAAAAACCTACCTCTTTTCGTTGAAATCTTCCTCTACAATGTCTGCGAACAAATCAACATTTGCAAATGTGTAGGAATGACAAGGACCAGCTTTGAGCGTTCAAAGATCAATCTTCAAGTGTCTTTGTACAATGGCAAGCAAAAAAGAAAGTTTAGCAGTGGAGCAGAATGTTTTTGTTTTCCATTCTATTGAGAATAAATGGAGTAGGTTTTAACATTTTGTTGTTTTTAGTTCAGCAGGGCCAGACCCACAGACAAGATTTGATACCCTGCCAGGACCCACAGCAAACCGAGCTGGGACCTGGACCCAGTTCGCCCCAGACTGGAACCCCGGGGCCAGGGGGAAGGACCCAGTAACATTGGCTTAGATATATAAATAATTGAATAAATGTGTATTTTTATAATTGTTGTATTTATCCATATTTTTGTCCAAGGGTCTTGATAATCTTGCCATATCTGTACCCAATAACATATCTGTTTACATGCAATTCTGAATTAAGCTTTTAAATAAAAATAATTTTCTTTATGGTTAAAGAGCTTTAGGATAGACATTAAATGGAGGGGTTTGGCAGGTGTAAATGCTTAAGAGCAATCTCTGTCCCTCTCAAAGCATACTCAAGGAGAAAGAGCAGAATGTTTAACAGCAAGAACATGGAGAAGGTGACTGCTGACACCAATGAGGAAAAACAATCTAGTGAAAGCAGTCAGGTGACTATAATACTTGATAGTGAAAGAAAAAGGTGTTGCCGTGATGAATGCCAGTGATGTAGCCACTTCACTGTTCCTGTTCACTCGCAAGCAAGACCTGGCTGTTGAAAAAGGCAGGATCACTTTAGTATCTTCTTTTGTTACCAATTGAGATCTTATTACCTACCCTGGCCAACCCATGAAAATGATTTCTGTCTCTGAATTTTTTATAAAGAAGTCTCACAATTCTATCCTTTTTTGTCCACCAGGTGTGAAATCCTTATTGCCTTCACCTCCACATGATAACCCAACCATTTTTCACCCTACTGCAATGAAAACTAACAACACCCTTTTCCTGCTTGAAGACAAGGTCCAGGTTGATATCACTTCATCTAAAATGATAACTAAGCTCAAGAAACCCACGCCAAATGAGACTCATATTTGTATTGCCTTAACCAATATCAATGCCCCAATTCATGCCCTTAAATAGGTTCTCGATTCCTAAAAAGTAGACAAGTCAACCAAAAGAAGTGCATCTATCTGCCGATAAATAACATTCAAGGAATCAAAGAAAACTAAATGATTGTCATCAGTTGCATAATTGAGCGAGAGGAAAGCCTAATGATCCTAAGGCAATGCTAACAAAGTCTACTCGACCAGACATGGGAAATCAAGCACCTGTTGAGCAATGAAAAGGCCAGAGGGAAACTCTCTGTTTCTGCTTAAAATAACCTGAATTAAATGGCCTCCAAGAGAGCTTTGATGCAAAGAATTTCCAATTGCCTCACTACAATGTTCTTGTAAATCACTGGAATGCAGTCCCAATGGTCATGTGGAAGATGGAGCCAGGAGTTGGCATTTGAATGCTAGGAACGAAGAAGCAGAACTTCACATAACGAAGTGTGATTGTGCTCTCAACTGCCCCCAATTCTGAATGTACACTTCTCTCTGGTTTTCTATAGATAAGACTTATGTAAAATGGCTAGTACCTCTATGTTTGATTCTTTGGTGTCTTATTTACTAAATTATTTCTTATGCTCTCTGTCTCTCCTTTTCAGCCAATGGACATCATTACACCTCCCAACTTTTTAATCTACGAGATCTATTTCTGGGGTTTTCTTATATAACCTTTATCAATAACTACTTTTTCTTTTTCCAGAAAAGACAAAGGGAGTCTGATAGTAGTTCAGATTGCAAACGCTACTTAACTAGGAGAAAGCATCATTCCCTACCGCAGAGCATCTGATTTACAATCCAAATAATCATCAAACTCTCAGTTAGATCTGACCTCTTTAAAATCTAGCATGGAATATAGAAACTACCATTAGTGCCCCCGCATTGGATACATATCATTGAAGAGGTATGCAAACAACCGAAAGGGATTATACTAAGCTCAAGCCTAACAAGACTGAATAAATAGTCGTAAAACTTTACTCAATACAATAGAAATGGTAATTCTTTGCTCGGATGATGAATTGGTCCTGTGGTAGCATGTTTATGGTAAATTAAAAATTTTAAACCAAGTCAGTCTTCCTGTGATAGGACTCTTCTGTGGCAAGCCCCTCCGTGTTATATGTTTTCTTGGTAGAAAGGTGGAAACAAGATGAATAGGTTTGGCTTTGCACACCAAATGTTTTTCCTAAACAGTGTTCCTTTTTAATCTCCCATTGGCCATGGGCCCAATTGTAATTTTTTTTGCATTAATATATTGTACATATCTCACCCTCGCCAAAAAACCAGTGAAACATGGGGATGCATTCCCCCCCTAAACCCTCGAGTTTCCAGTATAGGGACGTCTCAGAGATAGGGGGATGGGGATTGGGCATCCCCCCACCGCCACTCAACCTCCGTCGGAACGCGGGGACAGCCAAGAGTCCTGGGGACGGCCAGGAGTGCTCTAAGCGTCTTGGGGATGCCCAGACTTCCCTTGAGCATCTCAGGGACTTTTGGAAGTCTCCTGTACCAAGACATTTAAAAATTGTTTTTTTTTTTCCAAAAATATTTGCAAGCAAATCAGGTATATACATATATTTAGATCATTTGCAAACATAATATGGGCAGTTTATGGGGGTTTGTACTTTGTAGCTGCTGTTGCAAACATTATTGCTAGTTATGCTCGCTACCCTAAATAAAAATCAGAACTGGGGTTTCTATGTTGGTGTTTCCATGTTTGCAATTCATGTGGTGCTACTGTCATATTTTTGATATAATATAAATCTTCCATTTGTCGATTCGACAGTTTTATTTAGTATTCTATATATACAGCGCTGCTCCCCCGTTGCCTTCCCCAAATTGAGGCCCTTTTTCCCTCCTCCCGGAAACCTGTCCTACCATCCCCCCATCCCCGCCCCCAGAGCCGGTGTAACACTGCAAAGAACTAATAGGAAAAGAAATAGCAGCATATCATAGGTACCTGCAATGAAATAACACGAGCCGGTGTAACACTGCAAAAAACTAATAGGAAAAAAAATAGCAGCAATATCATAGGTACCTGCAATGAAATAATACCGAGACCTATTCATAGCTAGGAAAATAAATACAATCAAATAGGAAAAACGATTTTTATTAACTTTAGCAAATTGCTTAAATGTGCTTTTCTAAAGGTTTTTAATTCCTGTGATCATAAACTTCAGATAAAAGATGAAGAAGAAAAATGAAAGCTCATAGGAAGATTTCAAAGTGAAGGCATATTAAGGAGGTATGAAAGATAAAGGTTGAAAGCTAAAACTAAGAAATATTATTTAATCAGCAGAGATTTATTAAAAATAGGAGATTAGTTGTCTCAGAAACATAAATTTTTTTTTTCCAAAGCAAAGGGATTCATGTTATGCTAATAAAACAGCAAATATCTTATCACCAGGAAAACATAGTATCCTTTAAATACTGAAAACTTTTCCAATTCTCTCAAATGAAGTCAAGAATATTAAGCATAATTCTTCTCCCTTATTGTCACTGGAATTTGAAATATTTGCCTTTTCAACACTGTTTAATTTTGAAGACGGGTGAAAGATAACAATATGTTCATGAGAGAAACAAGTAATCTCGCAATGAAATTTGTATTTGATCATCATAAATGTAAGCCTGAGGGAATGATGTAACTTGCCTCGAAGCTTCTTCTTTCGTCCTGCAAGCTTAAGTTCCTGTACGAAAGAAGCAAGGCACGAAATCTCTGAACTATCAAAGATGTTTTCGTATGACTCTAAGCCTTCAACAATGTTGATCTGTTCCAATTATAAAAAGTTGTCAGTGTAGAACAAATTTCATTAACACCATGCTTGTCAGAAGCCTGCAGTTAAGAGAAGAATTATTTTCTGACTAGTTTGCAGTAATCATTCAAATGGCAGTGGTGTAATACATGTGATCTGAACCATCTCTTACCATCTTTCCATCAACCAGTTCATTGCCAACAAAATTTTTAGAGACTGTAATTATAGAACGCCGCTGATCTTCTTCTTGTTTTGAACTGAACCGAAAATCACAGTTTTTTATCTTATTGCGGGGACCTGATAGATTTACAATCTCAGCTGGATCAGAACTCTTATAATATTTACAAAAAACTCTATTCTGGAACATAATAAAACAACTATGAGGAAGGAAAAAAAGATAATGCACAAGTTATAACAGATTCATTCACAGATCCTTGTCTCCAAAACATTTTGACAGGCGCCAATCTTGGTTAATTAAAATTTCTGTTTGTGAAGAGCTTCAAACACTATTATTTCCTTCTCTGTCATTCCTTACTCATTTTCAGAATTATTTTCTTTCTAGTTACTCTAAGGGTATGAAATGCAGTAAGAATGGTTGTAGGAATCATATTTTTTGTTGTGATTCCGGGGAGTTTCCGTTGTTGTCTTCTTAAACGGGATATTTGAAATCGTGATTTGGGACTGCATGCGCCCATGGAAATCATATATATTTAGAAGGAAAGCATGTTCCCGTGTGTTAATTTTGTTTTGAAGTTAAAATGCTTTTATTTTTCTGTATCGTTTTCAAAGGAGATTCTTATAGCTTATCTAAATTGTCAATTTTTCAGTTGTTGGTACAAAATCTGAATGTACAGAGTTGCCTGTATAGAATTCATTACCAAGGACCGACTTACGTGTTCCTACCGCAAAAACACTACCTAGCATACAACTATGCTTTGACTAAGACTTACGGGAAGATCAAGAACTTGTGTGCATTGCTTAGATCAAAGCTCTGAACATAAAATTGTTACAGGAGCATTTAAACACTGAAATGTAGATTGAAAAATTCCGCGAATTTTGTTGAAGGAAGAAAACCTGGACGCGAGATGGAAATTTTCAAACGACTGGCTACAAGCAAAGCAAAGTACTTGGTGCATACAAATATATTGTTGTTTTTAGTATTTAGTTCCCTATCAGAAACAACGGATCATTTCAGCATAGGATGACGGATTTTCAGTTGTTCAAGTCAATATAATTTATTTATTTCTTTCTTATGTTCCAATTAAAGACTACGAGACCTTACCTTGATGCTTCTCTCCGGCATTTGATCCGCTACTTCCCGACCTGGCGTGCACTTGGCATTGACTGTTCTTCTCCTGTTCCTTGGGCTTGACTTTCTCAGATCCTGGCAAGTTGTGAATTCCTTCACCAGAGTGCAATGCAGAGCTTGATCCTGATACACCTTCTCGCCACTGCATTGCAGAGTTAGCATTCGTATTTTCAGCTGCATTTTCTCCACGAGACGTTCTGCTTAGAACTCCTCCATTCTGAGTCAATGAGGCCTTGTGCCCTACCTTCTTTGCAGATTCAGCTCTCAATTTCACATTTTTTTCCTTAATTTGAGCATGATCCGCATTGGTCTGCTGTTTCCTCCAACTCACTTGCTGCAACGCATGTAAGACCTCAGCAACAGAGAAATATTGCTGCATATGCAAAAGAGCCGCCCAATTGCAGCGCCTTTGCTGGATAGAACAGAGTACATGGTCATATTCCGCTGAGTCGCCCACGATCCGCAAGTGCTGACACAAAGCATCAATAATTGCATTAGCCGCAGCAAATTCGCCTCTAAGCCATGAAATAAAACTGTCTCGCTCGTCAAAAACCCACTCCCTGCCTTGACTCTCAGTGTTTTGCATTTGCATTCTACTTTCAGCAATGCCATTTGCTGCAGCCATTGTTACTCACTCAAACACAGAAAACTTTACTTCGTCCTACATTTGCTCATCATCGTCTAGATCCACGCTGCAGACCTCATTAATAATTGCTTCCACCGATGTAATTTCGTGCCGAATGAAAAACTTCATTGAATTTAACAGTTCATCATTGAAATTTAAAGACGAGCGAAATCACTGTGCAGCTTTAAATGAAGGTATACCGATCTGTTGGGAAAGCAAATCTGTACGGACGTGGATTTGATGGACGCCGGTCATTGCCAATAGTTTTCAAGGTTTCAGAAAACTGGCATATGCTGCATCTTTACGCATTTTCCGGGCTCCTGCCTCTGTACAACGTGTCAATTTTTATTTTTTCAATTGTATTTTTTTGGCCGAGCTTTGCGGTACACTGTCGAGTGCGCCAAATTTAGTTAGGAGATGATGCATGAGAGACTATATTTGGTAGTCTTACTAAATTCAGAAACCATTCGCTGTATGATATGATGTCTTAGGATGGAGATATTTGAAGAGGTATCTTCAAGGCATTTTAGCCTTTTCTCTTTATATAATTTAAATTTAAGGAAGACTATCATATTAAAGAGAAGATTCTATATTTTTGGAATGTTATAAATTTATATATTTGTTTTAGCTATTCTTATTAGAGTATGAGTTTTAGGTTGAAATCTCTTCGCCAAGGATATGATGCATGAGAGTCTATATTCCATAGTATTACTAAATTCAAAAATTGAGTCATAGAGGGCCTACCATTTGTTGTATAATATGATCTCTTAGAGGACTATTGTTGAGGGATTTAAGCCTGTTTCTTTTACATAATTCAAAATTTAGGAAGATTGTATCATATGAAAAAGAAGATTCTATTTTTTTGGAAGGTTTTATATCAAACATACATCTGTTTTAGCTATTGATATTAGAGTATGAGCTTTGGGTTGAATTTTCCTTACTTGAATTTTCAACATACCATCATTGTTTTAATAAGAAATATATATGTTTAATTTAAATCTTATTTTTAAAATAAATTATGTTTTAATAAATGAATAGTTGTCATGGAGATTGTGTTTAACAAGTAATGTTGCTCGTGAAATTTAGGCATTGGATAGGGTGTGTTGGCTCTTGAATGGGTGAATCCACAAATCCTAAAGATTGACTTTAAAATCTAAGGCTAGGGGTAATATCACCAAATGTAAATAGCAAGACTTGTGATCAAACAATGGTATGAATGGATCAATGCATGAGAATAAGTAATATTTCCTTCACATTAATGGAGAAATGAGCTAAGTTTTTGAGCCCCAAGTACTTTTTGAGTGTTTTAGTTTATACACTAGGCTCAATTATATAAAGGAACAAAGACTTGATCTGGACAAATACTAATTAGTCATTAAATACAATAATTTCACATTACACATTGTATGTAAAATTTTGATATCTTTGTATTGTCAATATCAATTGAGTACATTCGTGTGTCCTTATATCTACTTTTTACATCTATTCTATCCATATCCTAGATGGTGTTGTTCAAATATCAGGCTCCACGAGCTACTTGCAGTAGAGTGTGACATGATTTGGTTGATTGTATTTGTTATGTTCCACTTTCTTGCCAACATCATCCCCTTTTTCAAAACGTTGGCTTGCCCTTTAGTGAAGATACTTATAAATTTCCTTTAGATTGGTAAAATTGTTATAGCATTGTTGTTTAGCTAATTGTAGTCATTGAGTTTGTACTTGGATTAGCATTAGTGGTTTCCTTGCCTCTAGACGTGTGCTTCTTGAAGGAAGCTAGTGATGTGTGTCATCCTTAGACTCACTACTTCTAATTGGTGCTTAACTTTATATCATTGGTCCTGAAGTTGTTGAAACTTCTCATGTAATGCTTCTATCTTCACCTAGGATTGGTCATCCATATCATGAAGGGCATCATATGTGATTGCTTTTTGAAGTATCTGCACATTCAACTCATTCATCTAGGCTTAACCTGAGTTGTCAGTTTTGGCCATTGTAGACAAAATTGGCAAATGACATTAATGTCCACCTCAATATTCTTTAATGCACTAATTTGGGTTTGCGATGTAGAGTGTGCAGTAGCGAATTCTTTCTTTCCTCGTCCATCTTGGTTTTGTGTAGTTTCATCGTTATTTGTTGTCCCATTGTCTTCTTTTGCAGCTATGTATCTTTGATAATTCCATCTATCAAGAGTTTTAGTTGTACTTCTAGGGTTTGAGAAAAATATCCTTGTAACTAAGGGAAATTGCTCTAAATCTCCTTTATGATATCTTCCAAGTGGTTGAAGCTCTCTACATATTTTGAATTTCTTTTATTTTTGTTTGATATAAAAAATGGAAAATGGCATAAAGGGGAGAGATACTACCTATATCTACTTGAGATCTTACCAATAAAAGTTGAAGCAACTGCGATGACACTACTAGTTGTATCTACTTTTGCTTAGCCAAAAAATCCTTTATGGACTACATAGGGGAGGTTGCAAAGGATGGAGGTGTGTCAAATTGTAGAGGCTAAGAAGATTGTTTTGTTGAGGATAGGTATGAGGTTTCCATATTTTTTATGTCTTCGTTGTGCAAATATTGATGTAAGGAAACTTGTAGCCAAACATATGAGAACTTCCACACAACCCACTTGATAAATCAATTAAATAAGTTCTCAGAATGTACGTTCAAGAGAATAGACAACATACCCTAGGAAAACCCTCATGAGGGAAAAACCCAACCTCCAAAAGTATCATAGTCCATGTATTATTTAGCAATGTCACATTACAATACATCCATGAAAACCTTTGAAATTCAAGCCATCAACAAGCACTCTATGTGAATAAGCATGTAATCACACATCCCATGCCATGCTTCCAACCTTTACAAATGCTAACCTTGCTCGCCTCAATAACTACCCTTGTAGTTTTTTTAATAGAAATAAACTCCCGCAAAACCACCAAGTGGTATTACATAAACCATGACTACCTAACCACTTGTCCCTACATTTAATATTGGGTACTTTATTAAATCTATTTCCCTAAAATTAAATAATTACAACAATATAATATTATAATGGTACAATACAACATCAAGTGGCCCAAGAATATTCCAAAAGAATCTCTACATGTTGCACATCCATCTAGGTACTCCTAGGTGCAACATTACTTAACAAATAAAAATATTACAATTATAAAGATTATTAAGCAAGGTGTACAGTACCCATTTCCTGAAATTCTCCCACTTGTTGTATACATTGCATAAGAGTCAATAAGTAGCCACAAATGTGAACAAGGGAACAATCCCTCTAGCCACATATGCCAACATGAATAAAAGTGCTCCACGTGCTCCATCCAGATAACTACAACAAAAACAAAGTGACAACTATCTCATTCATACATCATTCATACATGAGTGCTCTCACCCTCACCATGTCACTGCCACTGCCACTGTCACTAGACATACGTAAGAGGTCATCCAAAGATAAAGTTGTGCTACCTATCGCAAATGAATCATAATTCATGTCTCAACTGATATCCCAAGCACAAACACTCAATCCAAAGGTATCAATATTCATCAGTAATTGTCAAAAACCAATAACCATAGCTGAAATAGCACATGTGGCAAGTGCTAACTTATCCAACTATCCAAGGTATACAAAACATATCAACTAAATCCCACAACATCAACATATGCAACTTGTAACATGCAACCACAAGCTCTAAGTGTGATACATGCCACATACACACCCAAAAGCTCCCACTGTCTAAGTAATGTCAAATTTTAATTGAGGTCACTAACTGTTGATCCACTGAGAGGGGGGGTGAATCAAACAAATCAATACTTAAACACTTAAAACTGAACTCTCTGATTCACTCGGTAATACTGAATATAGTAATCAACCAATTCACCAAATAAACTTAATAACTTAAACAACAATACATCTCATATATGTAAATCAATCATTCAAACTTAGCAACATCAGATTAACTCATTTGACATCAGATTTAACTCGGTTGACACCAGATTTAACGAAGAAACCCAATTTGGGAAAAACCTCTATGGGAATTGTAACCCACAATAAAAATGTACCCTTCTGAAGTACACTCGATTAAGAATTTATCATGTTAAAGATTATAAACACATTTGCTAAATGTGACTCTGTTAGGGGATTTACCTCAGATCTGTTAAGATCTTCACGCTGTTAGCAGTGGCTTTGTTAGAGGTCTTTAAACACTCTTTTGGAATGTCACCTAAGTCTAGGTTTTACAAATAGGACTGTTAAATCCACTCGGTTAAGAGATTTCTCTGTTACAAATATTAATAAGCAACAGTAAACTTTGATCTGTAAATATAGCAACTACCTTTTCTTGTGTTAGATCCTTTATGCTCAATTGAATACTGGCACCACATACTCCATTGATCTCTTTCTCAAACTGTAGATTCTTCAATCTTTGTTTCTTTGTTCTGCTCGGTAAATGTTGTTCCTTAGCTTCATCTTCTTCTTTGTTCAATTCCCCAGCCTCTATGTATTCATGATTCTCTGTTTGTTTCTCTTTCTTTATATAGACATACTTTTGCCTCTTAATCTCCTTCATTTGATTTTCCTTCATTTGCGCTCAGTCGTTCGATCATCTTCTTCATAATTCACAACTCGGTAAACCATTTCACTTTTACCTCGAAACTTGTACTTTTCTTGGAACTCTTCACAATTCAGTTTAATTGCTTGATCTTCGCCTTAGATCTTCTCATTGAATTTTCTCGTTCATAGATCTTCTACAATATTCATTTAATTCATTTCCTCATCCATCTCATCATCACTTCACATTAAATTTGATCTTATCATTATTTACAATCAATATCTTGTACTCGGTAAAACTTGCTTTGCAACTCAGTAACTGATTTCATTCACTGCTCAGTGTATAACTCATCTTCGGTGCTTGGTGCTTGACTTTCACTCAGTGTTCGATAATTGGAACCGACTCACATAACATTCTACAGACTGACTCTGTGTAGCTTGGTAAAGTAACTCTTTCAGTCATAACTTTAACTCAATGTAGTTTCTGACTTGATTAATCAATTATACCAATTTGATAACATCAAATATATAGTAGAAAATAACTATATCGTCATTACTTCATCATTTTCTGATCTGTATTTGTCACCCATTTAATTTCTCCTCTTAAGATATGGTAACATAATAAAAATAAATTAATCAATTGCTTGACATTAATGACAAAACAATAAGTGATCTAACCATTTCTACAATCATGATACTCAGTATCACTTGGTCTTCATCATCTCCATCAGATATTCATCAGTTAATCAACACTAACAACATCACATAGAAAGTGTAACCATAACCATGTAGATCAAGGAACATCCACAATCATATGTAACATGTAAACCAATAATCTGCAAGTACGCCTCTCACAACAAGTCTCCAACACACTCCCATGTTCTCCATAATCAACAAAGGAAAGAGATTAAGGAACCTCCATGACATCTCCCACATGACAACACACGAACACAAATTAGTGAACACATAGCTCCAACCAACCTCAAATCTAGTGTAATTGAAATCAAACATCTAAGAATATAACCAAGACCAAAGAGAAGAAAAATCATTCTAAAGCTTTAAATGAAGGTGCACTGATCTATTTAAGTGGCAAGCAATTTATATGGATGTGGATTAGATGGATGTCAATCATTGCTAACAGTTTTCAAGGTTTCAGAAAATTAGCATTGGTTGCTTCTCTATGTATTTTTTGGGCTTCTATGTATGTATGTGTTAATTTTTTATTTTTTAATTGAATTTTTTGGTTGGGCTTTTCGTGAGTGTGACACATTTAGTTAGGAATTGTATAATCTTAAAATGGAATCACTTCCATGTTAAGAATGTTTAGGCCTCCTTAGGGGATGTTTTGACCATCATCACAGTGTCCTCTCATTTCTGCACCCTCTCCTTCTTTTGTGCCTATGTAGGACCCTGATTGGACCTCTCTAGACACTATCTATCCCACCTAGCACATTTTCCAGGGGTTCTGAATCCCTGGGTCAAGGTTGACCTCGACCTTGACCTAGGTCAAGGTCGACTTCGACTTTGACCTGGGTCCCCCTTTTTAATTTGAAAGTTTGTCGGCTGTCGGGGGTCATTAAAAGTTCATTTCCCGCTTTCGGGTCAACTGTTTTGGGTTCTAAAGCGACGACTCTTAAATTATATTTAATATAGGTCTAATTGGAATTTAATTCTCCTATGTAGGCCTCTCTAGAAGATTGTGCCCTAGATTCATATATAAGGAAGCCTTCTCCTCTCATTTTCTCTAA
>MU227503.1:38364-51750 GCA_018584345.1 Thuja plicata | reverse complement strand
ACAATATATATTAAAAAACATTAAAATACATATATACAAACAATATATATTATAAAATAATCAAATATGGAAAGTAGAAACGTGGAAAACCTGATGTATTGTCGTTTGATGAAACGGATGCCCCGCAGTCGCTGTTGCTTTCACCCGAGCCGAAACAGTCACAATGACTGTTTCGGCGGTTTTTGCCGCTAAACTAACCTAGTTACTTTCGATCGAAAGTAACTAGGGTACTTTCGATCGAAAGTACCTAGTTTAGGTACTTTCGATCGAAATTTTGTCTATTTCGATCGAAAGTAATTGGCATTTTTGATCGAAACAAACAGAGTTGTTTTAGTGGGTCACGCTTTTCGGGACGAATTCCTTCCTCCCGAAAAGTGTAACCCACTATTGTGGGATCACCCTAATGCAAGTAAAGATTACTAAAGGTTAAAGTGATAAAAGTTTTAAGGGTACTGATTCACCCCTCCCCTCTCAATACACACCATTCCATTATTCCAGCAATTGGTATCAGAGTTGGATCTCTTATTTGGAAAAGTTTAAATCACTTAAGAGAAAAGATCATACAATGGAAAGGTATAAGCTTGAAAAGAATATTGAAAATCATAAGTTGCAGATACAGATCTTCTATGATTAATACAAAGAAGAAAGAATCAAGATGAGAGAGTTATTAGATGAGAGAAAATCCATGGATTCCCTCTTCAATGAAACGGACTATCATGAAGAAGAGATACTTGATTTGTTTGAGTCGTCGGGATCTACACCTAGTAATACATCTGACACATCTGAAGGAATCATTACAAGCCTAAATGAAATCAATCACATCTGACTAAACAATTGAAGGTACTGCAGATCGGTCAAGAGACACAGATGGTAAGAATGATTCATGTTATGAATAATGCTAGACAATTTGAACAAGAAAGAACATTAGCTATTGATGATAGGAGGAAGATCACTGAAAAGCTGCAAGAGAGAGAAACTGAAATACAGAGACTTACTAAACATCATCATGAGATCACCAATCAAATAGTTCTTATGAGTCATGAGGCCAACCGAGTGAACATAGAACTCAATGGGAAATTGGAAGCTATTGATGAACTAAGAGAAGAAAATGAGAAACTGGAGCATGAAGTAAGGATTCAACAACAACATAATGATATGATCAAGAAAGCTGAAGAAAGTACAAAAAGAATGGATGATTTTTTGAATGGACAAAGAAGACTCAACAACAATACCGGTCTAGGGTATACCAAGCATGGAGAATCATCAAACCGAGCTGATCAAAAATATGTCTACACAATTCCAAGAGCAAAGAAGCAGTCATGCAATCACTATGAAAAACCAGGCCACACATCAAATGTTTGCAGGAGAAAAGCTAAAGGTATTCCTAAATCCACTTCTACATTCATAGGTAAATGTTATAACTGTAACAAGCATGGACACAAAGCATATGAATGCATATCTAAGGTGAACAAACCAAAGATAAAATCCTACATGGAAAAAGATTATTCTACCTAAAAAATGCATGGCCACACATCTCTTGAATGCAAGAAAAAGAAAAGGCAAGTTTGGAAACCAAAAGAACAAGAAAATGCTTATAAACTGAGAAGAGTCGGTAACTCATATGTTTGGGATTACAACACATGGGTAAATTGCACAGCATGTGGTAGATATAGACACATAGCTGAAAACTGCATGAGGAAATGGATACAAAGATCAAGGAACTGGATTAACTCCAGAATGACATGCTTACATTGTCATAAGGTCGGTCACCTTAGCAAGGACTGCAGAGACCGAGTGAAAGAGTCAAGCACTTTTGCTAATGGGAACACTATTGAAGATATCAGGAGAATGAGAAATCAAATGTGGATTAAAGCTTCAAGAAAAGATGATGTTGGACCAAGCACCACAGTAGGTGATACCTCATCCAATGGATCTGGTGATATCACCACCCCCACCTAAGCAAAACAAGTAAGTATGGAGCCAAACTCTACAAAGTTATATTCTACATCAGTTCCAATATTCATAGATAATTTGCCAAATTAGCATGAATGGAGATGCACTATGGTATTACTTGTTATGATTTTGTGAATCCAATCTCGTTGGTCAATACATACCGAGCATCGTCGGTATACATATGAAAAACAACCAAGTTGTTGATATAAACCGAGCATCATCGGTAAACATGTGAAAGACAATAAAGTCTTCGCTACATACCAAGCATCGTTGGTGAACATGTGAAAAGTACAACTAAGTTGTAACTTACCCTGAGCATTGTATACTCACCGAGGATGAAGTCTTTGGTATGATACCCGAGCATCTTTATTACCGAGTGGTAGATGAAGCATTCAATGCACCAATTAGGGTATTTTCTATAAATAGGGCAACAAAGAGCTCATTATTCACCAAGAAAAAATGAGAAAATAGAAGAGTGAAGACAAGCGACAAGATTGTAGAGATATTCACAGTAGATTCAAAGGCTACTCCAACAAATTATTAGCATCTAAAACAAAGATCAAGTGAGTATCTAGACTCACTAAGCTCATAGTTCATTTATGGAGAAGCCTTAATTTCACAAAAAATGGCAACCACATCGTGAGTCTCAAAGATCAAGAACTTAAAGGACAAGAAGATCAACCTAATTAAGAATACAACCTGTGAGGAGCCTAACTATAAGTTTTTCCCTGAGTTTTCTTCACAACCCGACGACAAGGGAGCATTCTCAAGTATACCTCCTAGTGTTTTGTTGGTTGAAGATATCCATGCATACATCCACTGCAAGGTTACAAAGATCGTAGATATTGAGGTTGAAGAAGCTTACCAAGAAGCTTTGCCAAGATGGAAACCTTAAATATGAACACAAGCACATTGTGGTGAAAGGGTTGACCAATGCCCTAATGTTCCCAAAAGAGTTTAAGACTGAGTGGATATAGATTGTACTTAGCCGGGTACATGACATAAAAATGTGGTTGGATGAACCAAAACCAATCACAAAGGATGTGATTCATGTTGTAACAGGTTATCCCATTACCGAGAAGGCAAAGCCTTAAAGCATCCTTCTCGCCCTGAGATTTAAAAGTTAACTGGTGTAGTATGAGACGATATAGGTTTGAAAGTTAATTCAATCACCAACCCAGAGATGAAGTTCGATGCATGTGTGATTGGGTACAAGGTATTCCAAGCTAGCCGAATGAATAACATAGAATGTGGAGCAGTTGACATTGTTTATAAGATTGTGAAGAAGGGACTTCAACTGGACTTAACTGAGCTACAACTAAAGCAACTAGAAGAGAATATGAAAACAATTTGATCAACCAGATCTAATACATGTAAGTTCAGTTCCCTCCTTATGTGCACATTCTTCTACTTTCATAATTTCTTCCCATCTATCAGTAATGCCGATTGGGACACAGCCCAACCAATAACTGCACAGATTAGTGAACTCGTTAAGTCACTAGGGGATAATTTCACATTTGTAATGGATGCATACTTAACCACTTTCAAGGATAAAATGCAGAAGAAAATGAGAATACTTGCACAACTTGTGGAACAATACAAGGATGACATATTTTTTATAGTGGACACCGACACCACTCTAATCAAGCTAGTTGTACCGAGAACAGCATGGTTACCACCACTGGACTATGATATCAACATTGATCAAGCCACAAATGCTATTGAAGCCCTGCTAAATGAAGCAGTGGACAAATCATTGAGAAGATTTGGAGCATATGAGGAAGCCAAGTCTAGAATCAAAACTGGCTTATTAGTGAAGAAGGTAGACTAGAAGAAAACAAATATGGTGAAAACACTTGAGAAGAAACTATCGGTAAATGATGAAGAATCAAAACAAGATGTCACCGAGGGACAGTCACCCATCGGTGAAGGTAAAGAGATAACTGACTTCGATTCTACTGAATCAGATGCACCACCAGCAAGAAGGAAAATGTTACACACTAGTACATTTGAGTCCTTTTTTTGACGGCTATGCACCACAATTTTGACACCACCCTGTCGATCACGCAACACATATCGGTGTTGCGGTTTTGGTGTCAGAATCACCGATGGTTGTTATGTCTGTCGTTATTGTGATGGTCTTGACCTTCGCAATATGCATCGGCTATGATGGTTAGTATGTCATCATTAAACATTATGGGTGTCGCAATTATGACGAGTATACGACAGATATGTTGTACATGAGATGTCCAGCTGTCGAATTATTCTGATATATGGACGTCGCATGTAGTGTTTTGGCATTGGTCATTCTCCGAATACCATCGCAATTGTGATGGTATGCTATGTTTTAAAAAAATAAATTATCGTGCATGGAGTGAGACCTTAAAATATTGAGCTTCTCTTTGTTTCGAGAATAGTTTAACATTCTCTACTTAATAGGGCCAACCAAGTGAAGGTGGAAGCTCATCTGGCCCCTCCTAGGAGCCTCTTATGACCCTTTAAGACACTTTAAGACCTCTAAGATGTATTCTTAGGGATCGTAAAGGGTCATAAGGGGTCCTGGGACACAACAGCTGAGAAACATAAATGTAGGAATCATTGTCACAATTGTTTGGAGACACAACATAATTGAGTGGTATACCCAGATGATGCAATGCAACCACTACTCCTCCAGTTCCAAGTTGACACTGCGGGGTCCAAAAACCATAGATAAGGAATAAATTTAGAGAATGGAGGAGGAGGGCCATAATGACCAAAATAATATAGGCCCACGTATTATTTTGGTCATTACGGCCCTCCTCCACTCTCTAAATTTATTCCTTATCTATGGTTTTTGGATCCCGTAGTGTCAACTTGGAACCAAAGGAGTAGTGGTTGTGTTGCATCATCTGGGTATACCATTCAATTATGTTGTGTGTCCAAAAAATTGTGACCATGATATCTACATTTATGTTTCTCAACTGTTGTGATATCTACATTTATGTTTCCCAGCTGTCGTGTTTATGTGCATGTTCTTTATGTGTTTGGCTTCTCTCCCTCACATCCAAAATAAGATTTTCCCACTCTGAATCAAGAATGCACTTGCAGCTGCATAGAATATATAGTGTTAGAAGGCCCAGAAGGGAAGAATTTCATTGTACAATTATGTTCTTGTATAGATAAACTGGAACTGGAATTTCAGCAAGGCTGGGAAAAGTTTGTGCATCATTATGAACTGAAGATGGGGAATTTTCTAGTGTTAAAATATGTTTCAAATTTTTTTTTAAAGTGAATATATTCAATACAACATCTTGTGAGAAAAATCAAACAGAAAGGAAATCTTCCTTTCTTGGTAAGAGATAGTTTTGTCCAAAAATATAGAGCTTTTTAAATTTGAATGTTCCATAACTAACTTCTGTAGTAGCGTTTGAACCATATTTTCTTAAGAGGATTAGTGTTACAATCATATCACTCATCTTGTTTCCTTCCTAACAGTTGCAGCAGGTCAAATCCCTTAACTGGGTGAACTCTAACAAATTCTTATTTTTAAATCCTTTAACAGGGTGAATTCTTTATTGAGGTTTTAAATCCTCTAGCGAGGTAGATCATAGCTGATATTATGGTACTCCTAACAATGTACTAGTCACTTTTAACAAAGTGAACCCTCAGAAAGGGTATTGTAGCTCCTAATAGGGAAAACTCATATACTGCAGTTATTAGGCTTGTGGGTGTCATCCCCACTGTGGTTTTTTCCCTCTTACAAGGGTTTTTGCATGAAAATTACAATGTTATATGTGTGAAATTTGTGGATTCTTATTATTATTATTTCATTCATATTTGTATAAGATACTTACTTTATAGATTTTAAAGCATTGCATTAGTTATTTGGTTAAGTGGTTGAATTATAAGGATATTTGTTTGTCCTGATTCACCCCCCCCCCCCCCCCCCCTCTCAGTACCTATCATTCCCAACAAATGACATCAGAGCATAGGTCCTTTGGTGATAAGTCTAACAGATTAAAGTAAATATCCATCATCATGGAGGAGTATAGGTATGAGATGTAACTTGATAATGCAAACAAGATGATCAAGGAGCTAAAGGAAAAGTTGAGACACTCTCTTGCAAAGAGGAGATAACTTGATCAACTGAGTGAAAGTCAAGACTACATAGAACAACTATCTGAAGGAAGTACATCTAAAGAATCTGAAGAAGATGTAGAAAATCTATTGGAAAAGAACAAGAAGCTTAAAGAACACATGGCTAATCTAAAAAGAGAACATGGAAATCATTCTATTGGGATGTGTAAAGATCTGGAAGAGAAAAGGAGTGCATTAGTTACTAAGAAAATTGTTGATGATGCCCTAAAAGAGAAAAGTGATGAACTTGTCAAACTAAGACAGGAATATACCCTATATGAGAGTCAAATGAAGGATACTGTTATAGATAACTTTCAAGTATTAAGTGAGAATGAAAGCTGAGGAAAATGAATGAATCATTGAAGAAAGAACTGGAATCTGAGAAAGAAGTGAATAAAAAACTGAGAAGATACAATGAAAGCTCACAAAATCTTGATGAACAACTAAAGAATCAGTGAAGACAGAGAGATGTAACTAGTCTAGGTTATTCGGGAGAAGAAACATTTGAAGTTGGATAATCCTCTAATGTTGAACCTAAGGAGGCACAAAAAGATTAGAAGGTAGATCCAATCAATTCAGGTAATAAACCTAACAAAACTACTTGTTATAACTGTGGAAATTTTAGTCATACTGCTAATATATGTAGAAGCATACTAATGAATAGACCTTACTCTTTTAATGGTTATTGTTACAATTGTCACAACTATGTTCATGATGCATATGAGTGTTGGTCTAGCAATAGATCTAGAAATAGATCCAGTAGTGGTAACTTTGATGGATACTATTTTCATGCAACAAGTATGGACACAAAGTTGAACATTGTAAGTCAAGAGTATATGCACCTAGGTCACCTATTCCATCAGTGAATAAGGTTAGATGGGGAAGACATTTAAACAATACATATTCTGTATGTGGTTACTATGGACACCTAGCAGTGAATTGCAGAATGTGAACTATAAGAGGTAATACTGGTCATTGGAAATCAATCGGTAGAGAATGTTTTGTTTGTCATAAGATAGTTCATATAGCAAAAGACTATCGATTTAAGAATCAATCACCTCATCAGTCTAAAGATAGAAAATAAAAAATGGTTGTTGATATTGATGAAGTGATAAGTGATATGAAGAAGATTTGGGTAAAGAAAGGAGAATTGAAATAATCTAAGTTGACTGAGAACTCCAAAAGTTCAAGAAATGTGGATGTTCCATCGGTAAACTAAGCATGTTAGTTGCTTAGGGGAGAACTTAAAAGAAAAATCCATTACCAACCCCCTAGATCAAAAAGCGATAAAGATCTATATACACATTATGGTGTAAATTTATATGATTTTGTATTTTGAGATTGTGTATGGACCACACTGAAATTTCAAGGTCAATTATCTATTTGAAGTGGTTATTGTTGTTGGTTGAGCACCAACCGGTGGTTAAGTATTAATCAATGACATGTCACAGGATGTGTTACTATTTCTATCAATTATGTATACAATGTCTATTTCTCTAGCGGCATATATAAAGGAAAATGTAACTTATCTTCACACTTTTCACTTTCATCTGAAGAATTAGAGAAGCTATTTTAAGCCGGTGTGTGCAAAAAGTACTTTTGTGATCAAGATCTAGTGAATATTTCATATCAAGGGTTTCGTGGAACTCTAACCTATGTAGTGCGGGATATTATTTCAGTCGGTGTTCAGAATTGTGTGTTGTTGGTCGTAATGACAGAGAATGTCAATACACCTCTTTTGGTGAACATTTATGAGGAACCTCGACCCGTGTTCAATTTGCATTCAAGAAAAGAAACTGAGATAGATACATCTAGTGCCCTATTCACTAGTCCTTGTAGTGTGATATCAATTGAAGATATTTGTTCTTACATTCATTGTACAATCGAAGAATTAGGAACTGAAGAAATATGGAAAGATTACAAGGATTTGTGTATCAATGGGAAGTTGAAAGTCAAGCACAAACATTAACAAAAAAATGGTTTGACTTATGTTGTGGAAATTCCCACATAATTTAATCCTAATTGGATACATTATGTGTTGAGAAGAGTACACGATCAATACATCTGGCTGGATAGACCACACAAGATCTCGAAGACATTGCTTCATAGAGTTAAAGGATTTCAAGCACAAGGTTTGGAATACACATTGACAACGGTGGCTACTCACTTGGTCACGGAACTTACCAAATCAAAATTGGACAAGAGAGTGATGACTATTGAGCATATTGCGGATAAGGAAGTTTGTTTTGCATCTATGGTGATAGGTTACAGAGTTTATCAATCGATTCAAGCTAATAGTGTACCTGGTGGAGCGATTCATGTTGCCTATAGGATTATGAAGGATAATTCAACATATGATCTTTGTGAGATGATAAGAAGCCAATTTTTGGTGAACGTGGAAAGGATCAAGAGAGAAAAGAGATAATTATTCAAGTATGGAGCCCTATTGGTATATATGTTTTTCTATGTTTAAATTTTTTTGCCTGGTAAAGGAAATGTTACATGGTCAAGGGACAAACCAGTAGTTATGCAAATAAGTGAATTCATAAAAGAACTTAGTAATAACTTCAATAAGGTGATGTGGGTTTATTTAAAATATTTTCAATCTAGAATGCATAAATGAGAAAGAATCCCAACTAGCATTATAGAGAAGTACAAGAGTGATATTTATTTTCTTGTAGACACTTATTCATGTATTGTGCAAGTTGTGGAATCTAGGACATGTCGGATTTCCCCTATGGGTTATGAAATTGAAATTGATATAATAAATGTGCATGTTGATGAGTTATTATCAAAACCATTAGACAAAAGGCGCAGAGATTTGGAACTTATGATGATGTTTTCTAAAATTCAAAAGGAATTGAAGAAACCGGTTATAGAGAGAAAGACTAGAAGAGTCGTATCTAAACTAGAGAAAAAGTTTGGAAGCAGTGATGCAGGAACATCTCGCACTACTGCAACCCTGTCTATATCTAAGAGAAAATAGAGTAAACTCACTACTGGTGAAGCTCAGTATGGAAGGGAATCTTCAATGAAGAAAAGATAACCTGTTTCTACTCCAAAGAGAATTTATAAGAAAAAGAGAAGTTTAACGGAAGAAGAAATGTCAGAATCGGATAAGGATACGTCTAAATAGAAGAAGAATAGTGAAAAAAAGTTCTCTTCTATTGATGATATTGTGAAAGGTATTGTTGACAATGGTAGACTTGCTACTATTGGAAAAAGATACTCCTTGGGGAGAAGTGAAGAAAAGAAGAAAACAAAAGATGCAATTTTGTATCATTTTCATAAATTTTGCATAATACCTTTGGAAATACATTCTTGTATCCCAAATAAGTTATATCAGGTAATTGATGCTAGATGGAGTGTTGATTACAGCTGGATACAAAAATCATGGAGAGAGAACATATTCAAGTTCAACTTGAGTTATGTGAAGAAGATGCTAAGATATTGTTTACTAATCATACGCATAAATTCAATGTTAAGAGCAGAGCGACTAGACTACTAATTGACGACACACAAAGTGTACATGATGAAACTATTGAGACATGGAGAGAATTACTACAAATAAAGGATATAATAGTCCAAGAAGATCAAGTTCATACTGAATCAAATGAACCTATACAAGGAAATGTCATATTGTTTGTAGATCACACAACTGGGAATATTAATCTAGACATTTCTAACATAGTGAAGGAAATTGAAACACAAGATATCAGTCTATCACAAATGGGTGGTGATGAGATAATAAGAAAGAAGGATTCATTATTACTTTTGGAACAAAAAGAAGAGAAAGATGAAGAAAATAAGCAGGTGGAGACTCTAAAGCATACTGAAGTAGAACCTGAGATTTCAAATAACTTAAGTCTTGTAGTATCAAGTGCACAAAAGAGACATAAACCTATGACTATTGTTGACGATGAAGAGGAAACTGATGAAGAAGACTTACCGATCACACTGGTAGAATCATGGATATATCTAAACTGAAACCTAGAAGGAATTAATGAAACTTTCAGAATAATTAAGGGTTCAAGCTATAAGGAACAAGATGAAATAAAAGAAGAATAGACACAAGTATTAAGACAATCTAGAGACATCCTAGCTGAGTTAGAGCGTGAGGTAACATATGATGAAGATGGTGTGCATATTGATCAGATGGCCACAATTGTGAAGGCTATTCTACATCAAGGCCCAGACTTGCAGACGCCTGCAATGAAGAATGCAAAGGAGAATCTAGAGAAAGAGATGACAGGAAAGTTGATGGAAAAGATTACAACAGTCAAGATTAAATTATCATACTTGATAGATGAAGTTAAGAATAAATTGATTGAGGAAGGTCAACTGATTATCAAACTATCAAGGTATTCAAACTTTATTCAAGATTTGGAGCAAAGAGAGATGAAGTTGAGAAGGAGTTGGAGAGCTTAAGTGATCAAATTGATCCACTGTCAAGTTCATTTACAACTTAAAATCATCAAGTCAAGAAAATAAATCATAAGATTAAGCAGATTGAAGGTGAGAAAGAGAAAATATTGATTACTCTACTAGAACTTCAATCCACATTATCTCCTACAATTGAAGTGATCCAAAAAAATATGAAAAAGGTAGAAGCTATATTTTCATTGCCAATACTAAACACTTTTGATAGCATGGAAAAGCTAGTGTCAAGTTTGATTGAGAAAATTGTAGCAATTAAGTACTTGCAAAAAGTATGGGAAACAACCTTGAGTTCGGAAAAGATTCATTTCAAGGTAATTTTTGACAGAATGTAAGCAAGATTTCGTGTACATATATTCAAGTTTTTATACCTTTGTCATTGTTGTCAAAGGGGGAGTATATGAATGGTTAAGTATATGTATGGGGGAGTATATGCATGTATGAAGAGTATGAGTATAGGGATTCATAAGTTGATATTATAATTATAAGCATATATTGGATTTAAGTACATGTTTGCCATCAATGCCAAACGGGGAGATTGTTTCTATTTGATTGAGACTGTTGGTATTATAGATTGATGACTATTGTGGTGCATTGATAAGGATTCATTTATATTGTTGTCATTTATATCAACTAAGTCTGTACAGTGCAATTGAGTGAATATAAGTCATAATATACAACAGGTAAAGCGAAGGTATAATCGATAAAGAAGGTATACTGATATTTGGTTAAGTACAAAAGAGCGATAGACTTTTGAAACAAAATTTTGGTGAAGGTCATGATGTAAACATGTAATTATGTGGAGAGGTCATAGATAAAGACTCGACAAGATCACATTGCAACATGGTTCCAACCACAACACTTTTGGTTGAGCAGTGATAAAATTTTGAGAGACACAGACACTAAGACAGGTAGAACTTTTATGTTCTTGATTAACCAGTCAGTAGATCACAGAGCGGTGAGTAATAAAGTGTATGCAATCATTTTTAATGATGTGATGACATGGAATAAAGGTTATACATCCAATTTTTTAGAATAATAAGCAGAAAAATGCAAATATTAACACACAAAAGAGAACACAATAACACAAAAATTTAACGTGGTTTACCCAATCCCTGGGCTACGTCCACCAAAAGTGAGTCCAATGTCTTTACTATTATCCAGTGATTACAATCTGAAACCTATAACTCAATACCACCATAGGAAGCTAAAAAATCCCTCTTACAATTAATCTCAAACCCTAAGCCCTTTTCACAAGTATTTTTGACTTAACCTAATTAGGGCAAAAATATTCTAATCTTGGGGGCGTTGCCCCCAATCCCCTGTAGATAAGTCTGGGGGAAACCACGCTGAAAGAACCTAAGTCTGATTAGGCTCCACATACATAAAAATCTCCCACTTGGAGACTGATCAGACTCCAAAACAATATCCTCCCACTTGGAGACTGATCGACCAAACCTGTAGCTCCCACTGGAATAAAGAAACCACCCTGGACTCTGATGTTCTTTTATTCTATTCAATCTAGAAGACCAACCGAAGTTGAAGAGGAATTCAGCTTCTCCCTTGTCACTACCTTTGTAAACATATCTGTTGGATTATCATCTATATGTATCTTCTCCAACTTTAACTGTCCATCATCCAAAACTGACCGAATGAAATGATATCGCAATTGTATGTGCTTTGTTTTTTAGTGCAAAGAAAAATTCTTTGCAAGATGAATGACACTCTGACTATCTGCATACAAATATTTATCTGCCTATGGATGTCACAATTCTTCCATGAATAATTGAAGCCATATCATCTCCTTGGCTACCTCTGTAGCAGCAACATACTCTGCCTCTGTAGTGGATAACGCATTCACCTTTTGTAACCGAGATATCCAACTCACTAATGTCCCACCAATAGTAAATACATAACCTGTAGTACTCTGTCTGGTATCTATATCTCCTGCTAAATCTGATTCAACATAGCCATGAATAGTAGTAGAAGATCCCCCAAAGTGTAAACACTTATTGGATGTACCTCTCAAATATCTGAGAATCCATTTGACTGCTTTCCAATGCTCAATCCCAGGGTAACTCATATACCGGCTAACGACTCCCACTGCATGTGCAATATCTGGCCTAGTACATACCATAGCATACATTAAGCTCCCTATAGCTGAAGCATAAGGTATCTTGGACATTTTTTCCTCTTCTTCTGGTGTCTTTGGACACATTTCTTTAGTCAATTTCCAATGACCAGGCAAAGGTGTAGTGACAGCTTTGGCATCCTTCATGTAGAATCTCTGCAACACCTTTTGAACATAATCAACCTGAGATAGAGTTAATTTTCTATTCTTCCTATCTCTACAAATTTTCATGCCAAGGATTTGTTTTTATGTCGCCAAATCCTTCATAGCAAAAGATTTTGCTAACTGTTGTTTCAACCCCTTGATATGATCCATGTTAGATCCAACTACAAGCATATCATCAACATATAAACATAAAATAATGTAGTTGTCATTATTTAACCCCTTGAAATAAACACAATGGTCAGAATTACATCGAGTGTATCCATTCTCGTTCATAAAAGTATCAAATTTAATATACCATTGCCGAGGTGCTTGCTTCAAGCCATATAAACTTTTCTGCAATTTACACACTAAACTCTCCTTACCCTTGACCTCAAATCCCTGTGGTTGTACCATATATATTTCTTCATTCAAATCACCGTGAAGAAAGGTTGTTTTAACATCAAGCTTCTCTAAATGAAAATCTTCAGTAGCCACAATACTTAAAACAGTATGAATAGAAGTCATTTTAACAACTGGAGAAAAAATCTCATCAAAATCAATACCATGTTTCTGTGCAAATCCTTTTATGACTAATCTGGCTTTAA
>MU227503.1:11271-38231 GCA_018584345.1 Thuja plicata | reverse complement strand
TATAACATTCAGGTTCACCAGCATCAGTTAATAAGATAGAATACAAAGAAGGTGAAAATCTATCTGGAGGTCTACTTAGCCTTGTTGACCGTCTAGCATTCACTGGGGTGTGTGGTATTTTTTGTTGTTGTTGTTGTTGCGGAGCATAAGGAATTTCTGGAACATTATCATTTGGAATATCATCCAGCACTACATAATCATTTTTTTTCTTCTCATGCTGCTGCAACATATCTTTGTACAACACTTTCTCATTGAATATGACATCCCTACTTCTTACAATTTTATGATTTTCAAAATCCCAAAGCCTATAACCAAATTCATCAATGTCATATCCAACAAATATACATTTCTTAGATTTAGCTTCCATCTTGGTTCTATTTTTAGAATCTATATGTGCAAACGCTTCACAACCGAAGGTTTTGAGAAAAGAATAACTCACCTTCTTACATGTCCATGCTTCCTCTACGATACCATAGCCCAATGGAGTAGAGGGACCTCTATTTATCAGATATATAGCAGTATTTACAGCCTCTACCCACATGTTTAGGGGGAGCCCAGCATGCAACCTCATGCTCCTAGCACGTTCCATTATTGTCTTGTTCATGCGTTCAGCCACTCCATTTTCCTGTGGAGTCCTTGGAACTATTTTCTGTCTACGAATACCAGTAGAGGAACAATAATCTTCAAATTCTTTTCTGCAATACTCACTGCCATTATCAGATCTGAGACATTTTAACCTTTTTCCAGTCTCATTTTCAACCAAGCTTTTCCATTTCTTAAAAGTTTCAAATACATCAGATTTTTGTCTAATGAAATATATCCATACTCTCCTAGTTCCATCATCAATGAAGGTAACATAATATTGAGAGCCACCAAGGGAACATACCTGAGCTGGATCCCATACATTTGTATGCACAAGCTCTAATTTTTCATCTTTCTTTTCCTTCCCACTCTTTACAAAACTAACTCTCTTTTGTTTTCCATACACAACTTTCACAGAAATCCATATTAATACATTTTAGACCTGGTAGAACTTTCTCTGAATGAAGTAATTTCATACCTTTTTCACTCATGTGCCCAAGTCTATTGTGCCACAGTGCTGTTTCAGAATCTATAGCTACTGTCTCTTGTTCTACCTGCTCAACTGCAGCAACTATTCCTGAACATTCATTTTTCTCTGAAACAATTAAAGTAGAGGGAACATTATGACCTGTACAAAGATATAAGGTGCCTATTTTCACACCTTTTTCTACTACTAAGGAACCTTTTGAAAACTTCCAATTTTTATCATTAAAAGTAACTGTGCAACCCTCATCAGCGAGTTGCCCTGCTGAAATTAAATTCCTACTCAGCCTTGGAACATGTCTTACCTCTTATAGTAGCCAATGATTCTCATTGTGCAACTTAATCTTGATTCTCCCTTTTCCAACAATTTGACAGGGTTCATTATCTCCCAAATAAACTAGCCCAAAATCCCCTTGGACATAATCAATAAAATAACCTCTATGGGGTGTAGCATGAAATGAAGCCCCTAAATCTAACACCCATGAATCATCAACATTTTCTAAAGACAAGAGCAAAGCATCCTCTTCAAATTTGTTACTTACCACATTTGCCTGCTTGTTTCCATCATGTTTGTCTCCTTGATCTTTCTTACGAGACCAACAATATTTCTTCTTATGTCCTGGTTTTCCACAGTACCAGCAGTCACTAGGTCCTCTTGACTGAGACCTTTTTCCCTTTGACTTCCCTCATGATTTTCCATGATTTCCAAAGTTGTTTCCTTTATCTCTTGTTCTGCCTCTGCTTTCTGTGTTCAATACACTACCCGATGTGGATGCCCCTGAGCTTTTCCTATGAATTTTCTCACTCAATATAACACCAACAACATCATCAAAATTTAGGGTATTAGAACCAGAAATAGAATTACTAACAGCCATTACCAAGCCATTCCAGCTTTCTGGCAAAGAGCACAAAATCTAGAGAGCCCTAACCTCTTCATCAAAGCTAATTTTAACTGAAGTTAACTGACTTGTAACTATATTAAACTCATTCAAATGATCAGCAACTGATCCACCTTCTACCATTTTCATATTAAATAAATGCTTCATAAGAAATACCTTGTTTGAAGTTGAAGGCTTTTCATACAACTTTGCTAGGGTTTCCATCAGACCTTTAGCTGTTGTTGCTCCAGTAATATTGAATGCCACCGATTGTGCCAGGCATAAATGAATACTCCCCAATGCCTTCCTATCCAAAATATCTCAATCTTCCTGAGACATTATTCCCTCTTTCTTGGCTACTCCCTCTAATGGCTTCCATAGATCCTTCTGATAGAGATAGTCCTCCATTTGCATCTTCCATAACTGGAAGTTCTGCCCATTAAACTTATCAACCTTTAGCCTACCCTCGTCTGCCATTTCTCTGACTTAACCGAGAGAATCTCCCACTAACTCGTGAGACTTGCTATAGAGAATAGATGAAAGAATGAACGAAAAAACCTCACTCTGATACCACTTGTTAGAATAATAAGTAGAAAATTGCAAATATTAACACACAGAAGAGAACACAATAACATATAAATTTAACGTGGTTCACCCAATCCCTAGGCTACATCCACCAACAGCGAGTCCAATGTCTTTATTATTATCCAGTGATTATAATCTGAAACCTGCAACTCAATACCGCCACAGGAAGCTACAAAATCCCTCTTACAATGAATCTCAAACCCTAAGCCCTTTTCACAAGTATTTTTGACTTAACCTAATTAGGGAAAAAATACTCTGACTAATAGAAAATTGATGGCCGACCCTTTACAATATTATTAAGTCATTTTTGGTATCGAGGGGCACTGCCCCTCCCTAGGCCCCTTGACCCCATCAAGGGCTCTACCCCTTGACCCCACCTGGGGAGCTACCCCAGGACCCGGCAAGGGGCTCTGCCCCTTGACTCCGATCTTGGGGGCGCTACCCCCAATCCCTTGTAGATAAGTCTAGGGGGAAATCGTGCCAAAAGAACCTGAGTCTAATTAGGCTCCACATACATAACACAATTTATTTTCATTTATGTGATTGATGCAAGCATTTAAGACAGATTTAAGGGATTACATTGGAGAAGTAAAAACATGTTAGTTATCTTGGAGATATAAATATGCAGATCTTATTTTGACCTAACGTGATCATGGTAAATAATTTTTATTATTGAGATTATCAATTGGACACATGGTTTTGTCATGGGAAATCAATTTGAAGATCATTTTCAAGTCGGTGCAAATTGTTTATTTATGAAATCAGAGAAAGAGTTAAAAGTTGTTGTTACAAGAGTTGTTTTTAAAGTTTTGGGTGATTAGGGTTTTATGATTTTAAGCTGAAGTTGTGATCAAAGAGCATAGTAAAAAGTATAGAGTATGAAGAGATTATAGGATTTATTAAGAAAATCAGTGCTACACTCAGATCACTTATCTTGTTTCCTTCCTAACAGTTGCAGCAGGTCAAATCCCTTAACCGGGTGAACTCTAACAAGTTCTTATTTGTAAATCCTTCAACAGGGTGTCTTCTTTATTGATATTTTAAATCCTCTAGCGAGGTAGATCATCGCATATGTTATAGTACTCCTAACAGTGTACTAGTCACTTTTAACAGGGTGAACCCTCAGAAAGGGTAGTGTAGCTCCTAATAGGGCAAACTCATATAATGCAGTTATTGGGCTTGTGGGTGTCATCCTCATTGTGGTTTTTTTCCTCTTACAAGGGTTTCCACATGAAAATTAAAATGTTATGTGTGTAAAATTTGTGGATGCCTATTATTATTGGTTCATTCATATTTGTATAAGATACTTACTTTATATATTTGAAAAGCATTGCAATAGTTATTTCGCTAAGTGGTTGAATTAGAAGGATATATGTTTGTACTGATTCACCCCCCTCCCCCCTCTCAGTACCTATCATTCCCAATAGATTAAACCCAAAAACATAGAGAACCTTGTATAGGAAGTGCAAGATGACTTTGTCATAGGATTTAGAGATATCAAGCTTGAAGGTCATACCTACAACTTTTCTATGGTCAATAAAATGAAGAATTTCATGAGTTATGATGGTTGCATCCATGATTTTCCTGCCAAGAACAAACCCCTTTTGGTTAGGACTGATAATCTTATTGAGTAAGGATTTGATTCTATTAACCGTTATCTTAGAGAGGGTTTTATAGAGGGTGGTGTACAAACTTATGGGTCTATAATCATCCATAGCAGTAGGGTCCTCAGTTTTGGGAACTAGGACAATGTAGGTATCATTGAGTTGTCGTAACAATTTTCCCATTATGATGAAGTCTCTAGCAGCCCGAGTCACATTCGGGCCCACAATATCCCATAATTCCTTAAAAAACATAGTTGGGAACCCATCTGGGTCGAGGGCTTTGTAGGCCCCCATGGAAAAATTGTTCTTTTGACCTTAGTGTCACAAACCCCAGAGAGTAGGAGGTCATTGTCGACATTAGTCACAGTCCTTGGGAGGTGGAAGAGATGTTGTTCTTTTAGGTCCTCCACATTCCTATAATTCATTTCAGAAAAGAGGTGAGTGAAGTACTCAGTAGCCATAGTACCAAGTTGAGTCGCATCAGACACCTCCAACCCCACATTGTCTATGAGGGTGCGGATAGAGTTCCTTTTCTTGTTCTTGCAAGCAGATCTATGGAAGAAAGTAGTATTATAATCCCCTTTGTCCAACCACTAGACACGAGAGCTTTGCTTCCAAAAAAGCTTCCCCATTAGCCATGAACTGCTTCCAGTTATTCCTAGTAGCTTCCTCATCCAAATGAAGGTATGGGGAGAGATCACCAGAAGTCATCCACTACTGGAGGACCTTGAGCTTCCTGAAAAGGTCCTTCTTTGTTTTGAAGATGTACCCAAAGTTGGTTTTTTCTCCAACCTTTGACAGCTCCTGTGATAATCTCAAGTTTTTTAGCAACTCAGAACATAGTACAACCCCTCACCGGGGTGGACCACCACATCCTGACCTTCTCATGGAAGTTTGGGTGGGAAGCCCAAATGATCTCATATTTGAAGGGGGCATGGGTAGTGTGTTGATTTTCTACCCATTTAAGCAAGAGTGGGTTATGGTATGAGGTTGTCCTAGGCATCACAGTCAAAGAGGAAGAAAGTCCCAAGTCCCAGGAGGAGGATACCAAGAAGCGGTCAAGATGAACTTGGATGAGGTGAAAGCCCTTCCTGGTATTGGACCAAGTCAAGGGGTTACCAGCCATTTCCATATCATAGAGGTCATTGTTTCCGACAAAGCTAGAAAAATTTCCCATACTGTTAGTGTAGTCCATCAACCCTCCAAAATTATTAGAGGAGAATAGGGGTGAATTGAAGTTGCCATCCACCAAGATTTGGAATCATTAAGGGAAAGGAAAGAGGAGGATAGCTCATCCCACACCACTCTCCTCCCAGGGCAGATGTTGGGGGCATAAACATTAAAGCAGTTCCATTGTTCAATCGTAGTAGTGAAAGTAACCGCAAGGTAGTACTAGGAGAAACTAAGGGCATCCCCTGAAACATGTAAGGGATTCCATAGGGTGGAAATGCCCCTTGACACCCCTATGGCCTCTGAGTATAAGAAAAGGGCCCCCGACCATAATCTCCCCACCAAAATCTCAAAATTTACATAAGTCATCTTGACCTCTTGCAGCAACAGGATGTCGACCTTGTAGTCACTAATATATTATCTAATAGCATATTGTTTCTAAGGGATATTAAGGCTCCTAACATTCCAGGAAATAAAAATCATTTCTCACCTTTTTGGCTAATGTCAAGGGTGAGCCGCCTTCCTCCAAAAATCCCCCTTGCAACATTTTTCTGTCTTTTGGACCTTTCTGAAGGTCTTCCCACATTTTCCTCGACACCGACATCCATCTTCTTGTTCTGATTTTTTCTCTGTTGAGTCTCCCAATCATCTTCCTCATCATCTGGCATGCCCAGCACCTTAGGTGTTAGGGTGGGGTTGGGCATAGCTACCGGAGAGAGCACACCCAGTAGGGGGCACATCACCATCACAACAATTGATTCACAACAAGGGGATCCCGGGAGAGGATTCGAGGGTTCCAAGGGATGACGACCTAAAATACCAACTACATCTGGGGCCAGCTCCGGTGATGGACACAATATCTCTTCACCCATGGTGGTAGTACCAGATGATATTCCCCCATCTTCAAGCCGATAGGGAGCCGAGGTTGTAGCCATCAAAGCATGGGGGGTTTGCAAGGGGTTGAATCCCCTGAAGGGGTTTGGATGTCAGTCCCCATATCATTTACATCCAAAGAGGCAATTTTCTTAAGCTTGGGATCCTTCTCTTGGGGAGCCTTGCATTTTTCCATCGTGTGGCCTTTGGAATTACAAGTTTGGTAGAAGAGAGTGGCATTCTCATAGAATATGGCCTGCGTCCAACGTCCAAGTTTGGATTTGAGGACCACAAAGTTGGGTAGGGTTTTAGTAATCAACACATCGACACAAAACCTAGCAAAAACTAGGTGTGATTTTGTCAGAGTAACCATATATATCAATATATAGTGCCTGAAAGTCCCCAATCCACTTGAAGACCTTCTCATCCCAAAAATCAAGGGGGAGGCCTGACAAACGGACTCATACCGATGTCGTCCTACTAAGCTCAACAAAAGGATCAAATCTTAGTTTACACTTAGCAAGAGCCCGAGAGGACAGAAGAAAGATCCTCTGAAGCAGTGAATTTGAACAGGAACAGACCTCCTGACATTGCCAAGACCACTACGCTTCCTTTGATTTTCCTTTGTGTTTCCACCCACTTCCTCACCATATCAATGGTGGGTCAAAAATTGAAGAATCTTCCCACAATAGCCAAGTTCAAATCGTCCATGGTTCCGTCCACAACAAAGTTCAGGAGGGAGATTTCAGTTCCTTTCTCTATTAGATAAAAATCAACCAAAGTGGATTATAGATTTCCTAGAGGGGCCCCCACAAGAGTTCTTTTCCAGTCAGCCTTGGGGGGAAAATTTGGTAGGCAATATAAATTACTTACCATAGAAACCTTTACAGGCTCTCCAGCCAGACCACCGGTAGAAGAATCTAGGAGAGGGTTCATGGACAGGGGGGAGGAGGCTCCCCCCAGAGAAGACCACCATTCAAAATTCAAAAAAATTGCAGCATGCGAAGAAGCGCAAGAAGTTATTGTTGTTCAGAGGCATTTATGGGCCTTTTTGAAGGATAGGAATGTATTAATTGAGGGTCTTAATGTAAAATTTAGTGGGGGATGACTTTTTGGTGACTAATTTTCCTTTTTACAATTGTTTAGGGGTCTCAAAAATGACCTTGTAGGCTGAATCCAACCCAGAATTTATTTGCCTCATTAATGAGGCAATTGAATGTAAAATCATAAGTATGAGTTGAAGGCTCATTTGTAAGAAGTTCTTCCCTTTGTCTTATTGTTTTTGAAACTATTTTCTAAGTTCTTGGTAGAAGCAAGGAGTTTTTGTAACCCAATTGAGAGATATACAGATTTATGACACGTTTTTGTTGTGATATGTAGCTTATGCCTTTTTCATTTCTTTTGTTATTGTGTACTTAGTATTGATGCAAGTTTCTATGATGATTAATTGTCCTTGAAGTTGTATCAAATATTAGTGCCTTTATGCAGGATTATATTTTTTTGCAGGTTGTGAGTTGTGTTTAATCAGTTTCTAGATTCTTAGGAATTTTTTCCTGCTTTTAGGGACTATTTTTATTGGCCTTCTTACAATTTGATTATGCAGAGATTGTGATTTAGTGGGGTTGTGTAAGAGAGCTTATATTACCATCTTACTATGTGTCAAGTTATATGTGTATTTTTCTCAGATTTTTACTTGGTGTATCACCTTTAGGAGTTAGATTTCATTTCTATACATCCTTCTACCTCTTTCCCTCAGCAGAAGCCTTAGTTTTAGGTGGTTCCATGTGAGGTGCCAACAAGAAACAACTTACTCTAGAGGCTAGCTTCCAATATCTGAGCCCACAATCAGGGAAGCTTTCCCGTGTTCACCGATAGGTTGAGTTTACTCAACATGGGTGCTCTATTTAGGTGATAACAGTCCTATGGAAACACCTTCTTTGAAACAAATCCAAGTATTTTCTAACCTTCATTGATGATTACTCAAGAAAAACTTGGGTGTATTGTTTGGTTACAAAATCAAAAGTATTTGAAAATTTTGTAGAGTTCAAGAGTTTGGTTGAAAAAAAAATTAGTATGTATATCCAAGTGATAAGTTCAGACAATGGAGGTGAGTACAAGTCAAATTCGTTTATTGTTTTTTTGTAAAAATCATGGAATCAAGAGAGAGTTTGCTACTTCCTACACTCCACAACAAAATGGAGTTGTTGAAAGGAAAAATAGGACAATTATTGAAATGGAAAGAAGCATGCTGAAAGAGAAAAATTTGGATAAAATTTATTGGGTAGAATCAGTAGGCACAACAGTGTATCTTCTAATAGAAGTCCTACAAAAGCAGTTAAAGGAATGACTCCTGAACAAGAATGGTCTGGGGTAAAGCCAAGTGTTGATCACTTCATAGTATTTGGATGTGTTTCCTATGCACACATACCAAAATAAAAAAGGTCTAAGTTAAATGATAAAGGCCTTAAATGCATTTTTATTGGTTATGGAACTGAAAATAAAGCATATAGGTTGTATGATCCAGTAGGGAAAAAACTTGTGATAAGAAGAGATGTGGTATTTAATGAACTAACATAATATACCAAATAAAATGAAACAAAACAAAAATAGATAGTGATTGATGAGATTGAAGACGAGGAAGAAGAATATGAACCTGAGTCATCTAGTGCAAGAGCAAGAAAATATCAAAAATATCAAAGGACATAACAGAATGATCCATCAACTCTTATGTTGGATTTAAATTTTGAAAAAATGACAACAAGGTCACAAACAAAAGTGAATTTTTCATTAATGTCTCAAATCATGGAAATTAATGAGCTACAAACATTTGAACAATTCCAAGAAAAAGAAGAGTGGGTTGAAGCAATAAACAGTGAAATAGAAACAATTGATAGGAATGATGCATGGGATTTGGCTCAATTACCTCCTAGTAAGGAAATTATTGGTACAAGATGGGTGTACAAAACTAAGTATAAATTTGATGGAAGCATTGATAAGCATAAGGCTAGATTGGTAGCCAAAGGGTACACTCAACAAGAAGGTATTGATTGTATGCACCCTAAAATGGTCGCCTAGACTATGGGCCCCCATTCTTCAATTTATCAAATGACAGAATCAATTTATCAAATTCATGAATCAATGCTTTGCAACATTTTAATTCAAATCAATTTCCAAATGAGGGAGATGACAAGGCATATGGGGTGATGTGGAAGCTTGTGTGGAATTTTAATTTTTGGCTAAAGAAAAGGCATTATGTGATGAAGAATTACTTAGGTGTAGTTTACGATATTGCGTGAATTAATTTCAATGAAAAAATTTATGTGGTAATACACTCAAGCTAGTATATCAACGTCTGTAGAATCAATCAATAACATTGGACTTTAAAACATAATTGTTGAGCTTGTTCCCACCCAATTTATCCCATTGAATAGTATATGCATTTAGGTGTCTTATGATGAAAACCATGACATTGAAGTCTTAACCATTATGAAGTATTTGAGAACAAAATAATTGAAGAGGAAGATATAAAAATAAGGAAATTAGACAAATATGATATCCTAAACCTAAAGAATAATGAAATTCCTAGAGGAATGGTCACACTTGAATGCATGTATGATCATAATTTTATAGAAGAATAGAAAATCAAAATAGATAAATAACTCTTTCAATCTATCAGACACGAGATCCAATTAAAGTTCTCATTTCAACAATGTGTGCACTCGCAAAGACTCATCACAATTTCTAAATTTGGATCATGATCACATACCATGAAATTGGAACACCCAATATGCCTTGCATTCAATGACCACAACACTAGAGAAATCATTACCACTTTCCATATTTGTGGAATCCTTCTAATTACTCTCTAGACCCTCCCTCTTATCATGATTAATAATAGTAAAATTTAACTTGCAATACTATCTTTGCTTTTACTTGCATGACATAAGCTACTCATTTCATTTTTATTTTTATTTTGTAGGTTCCTATTGAGCACAAATGTCAAAGGCTAGACTTACCTAATGAGATCTAAAGGAGTCCATTACCTAATATGGATCAACTAGTATGCTTTATATTTGAATATGTACCTTGTACACATCTTTATTAATGCTAACATACTTTCGAATATGTGATCAATGCAGAATTCAAATGTACTTCAAAATAGGGTTATGATTGTAGTGATGTAATTTGCATACCCACATCACTTTCGATTAAGTCTTGGACCCATTTCTATAGAATGACTTAGTATTTAATTATCTATCAATAAATGTCACAAGCTTGTGCAAAGTTAAGCTCTTTCTTTGATGACATTACTTATCACGATTCACACATTCTACAACACCTGGTCCTCACTTGATTGTCTCAACAAATATTTCCAAATATCTAACATTTATTATACCCACTGCTGCCAACCATATCCACATTTTCATCCTCTCCCTAGATATTAACACTTCCACATATTAGGTTAATCCCACACCCATGAATCTTGCTCCCAAAACTTCAAATTTCAAATTCAACTTTTGACCAACTCCTACTCATTTCTTGCCCTCCATGAGTTGTCTTGATACAGATTTGGCATAATGTTGCTACGTACTTGTATTTAAATTCATTCAATTGCATTCTTTTAACCTTCCTCTGATTTTTATGACATTCCAACATTATTTAGATACCACTCACAATTAAGGGAGGAATATGCTAGAAAAAATTCTATTGGAGTGTCAAAAAGAATCTTGTACCACATATTCAGTTTAGAGCATTTGTATGTCTAAAGATTCTTTTGTCAATAGTCTCCCAAATATCAAGGTTTATCAAGGGCTCCTCTAAAGAGAATTTTCATATTGTAGTTCAACAATCTCCTTTAAATGTTTATAAACATCAAGAGTCAAATTTAAGTGAATTACTAAGGATTAGAAAGTGAAATAAAAATTAGAACATACTATACTAGATCAAATCCATGTTTATAAAAAAGACTTTAGAATTGCAAATTTGATCCTTTATAGAATTGATAAACTATTATGATCTTGAGATGATTTACAAATAGAAAGAAACCAATTTCAATCCCTAGATAGGTAGATTTCAACATCTAGATTGAACTCATTTGGTGGTCTTCCATCTGAACTGGAGAGCAGGCAACATCTGGCTAGTTTGATTAATGCTCTAGCTCTGATTGATGTGGATTTAGGCAGGGGCAACTTCACCTGGTCTAATAGGAGAACGGGATCAGAGTGCATTCAGGTTTGCCTTGACAGAGCCCTCATTTCTCTGGATTGGATGCAACAGTATCATTGTCACCTTTCTTCCTTGGCAAGATTCGGGTCAGACCACTCTCCGATCTCTCTCAATCTGGCTAATTAAAATAGGAAAAAGGTTTTCCCCTTCATATTTGAGAGGATGTAGACAACCCACCCCAACCTCCTTAGTAAGATTAAGGAGTGGTGGTGTATTGATGTGGGACGGCGATGTACAGAGTGGCTAAGAAGCTAAAGAACATAAAAATGGAGATTAGAAAATGGAACAAAAGAGACTTTGGTAATATCTTTCAAACAAAAGATAGGATTAAGTCAGAGCTTGTTGAGATCCAAGAAGAGATCCAAAACCATGGTTATGATGATGACAGAATTAGTGCTGAAAAATCCATTCTAACCGATCTTCATAGCATTGTAATTAAAGAGGAGATGTTCTGGAGGCAAAGGTCAAGATCAGTGTGGTTGAAAGAGGGGGACAAAAACTCCCAATTTTTTCACCTATCCACCATGAAAGACAGGACAACTAATAGAATCAGGGCCATCAAGAAAGGAGATCAAACTTTGGAGGAAGAAAAGGAGATTGCAAATGAGGCCATTCAGTACTTCACTCAAATTCTTTCTAAAGAGTAAAACCTCAGCGAGGCCGACCAGGAGGACATCCTTCAATCTCTTCCCAAGGTGGTCTCAAAAATCTAGAATAAGAGCATGTTGGCGATCCCGGATCAGGCAGAAATTCATAAAGTTGTTCTTTCATTACCCATGGAAAAAGCCCCGGGTCCTGACGGTTTCCCTTCTTTCTTCTTCCAGATTTATTGGGAGGTTATCAAAGAGGACATTGTCAAAGCGGTCCAGGAATTTTTTGGAGCCAAGAGCCTTCTCAAAGAGATCAATGCCACTTTTCTTGTCCTCATCCTGAAAATACCAGGTGCAGATTCTTTTGATTGTTTTAGGCCCATTAGTCTGTGTAACTCTTTTTATAAGATTATCTCAAAAGTCTTAACCCTCAGACTTCTTAAAATCCTCTCGGTTCTTATTTCCCCCCAACAATCGGGCTTTGTCCTCGGTAGACAAATTTTGGATTCTATTATGGTTGTGCACGAGGTGATTCATTCGCTGGAAGAAGGGAATCGGGAAGGATTCCTGCTTAAACTGGACCTCTCCAAGGCTTATGACAGGGTTGACTGGTCCTTCCTGAAAAACATCATGGGGGATTTTGGTTTCAATGACAAGGTTTTAAAGATTACTTCTCATTTGATTTCCACCCCTTCTTTTGCGGTTTTGGTTAATGGCTCTCCCTCAGACTTCTTCAAATCCTTTCAGGGACTTCGGCAAGGTGACCCCCTCTCCCCTATCCTTTTCATCATTTTAGCTAAATGCTTGGGAAGGCTTATTCATGATCATAGGGGCAGGGGGCTTATCTGTGGGCTTCATCCCTCTTCAGGCCCTTTCACTTTTACTCACCAACAATTTTTTGATGACACTATTCTAGGGGGGGAGTCTTTGGTGAAGGAGGCAAGAAATGTCAAGAACATTCTTAAATCTTATTCCAAGGCCACGGGGCAGCTTATTAACTGGAACAAGAGCTCGGTGTTCTTCATTAACACTCCCATGGAAAGACAGAGGAGAATGACTAGAATTCTGGGCTGTGGCATTGGCTCCTTTCCAGCTTCCTATTTAGGCCATCCACTTGGAACCAAACCCCCTGAGGATTTCTGGGGAGGTCTCATTGATAGATTCAACAGGAAATTGGCGGGCTGGAAGGGCATTACCCTAAGTCAGGCTGGGAAAGTTACTCTGATTCAATCAACTCTTTAGAACCTCCCTACTTATGCTCTTAGTCTCTTTTCTATCCCTGCAAAGGTGGCAGACTCTCTAGAAGCCATCCAGAGAAAGTTCCTATGGGCCAACAAAGACGGAAACAATAAATACCCACTGGTGGCTTGCGATTCTGTTTGCAAGCCAAAAAAACATGGAGGCCTGGGAATCAAGAATCTAAAGCAGTTCAACAAAGCTTTGCAAGCTAAACAGATTTGGAGAATCTTCAACTCTACAAGGGAATGGAGGGACATCATGAAGGATAAATATGCAGCTAACTTAACCTTCAAACAATTCATAAGCAGAGACTTGGATCCGAAGGGATCTCACATATGGAATGGCATTCTGAGGACTAAGGGTATAGTGATTGCAAAAACAAGATGGAAAGTTGGTAATGGTAAGGATGTTAACTTCTGGCATGATGATTGGCTCAGACAGGGTCCTTTATGGAATTTGGAGCCATTCAGCAGATGGGATGAACATTGCATTGAAAGATTTGGCAGCAGAGTCAATGACTACAGAATAAACAATAAGTGGGTCAATCTCACTGAGGTGTCCCAGGACCTTAAACCTCTTACAGTCTATCTGGGTCACACTTCCCTCTCTCTCAATGAAGATGCTATGGTTTGGGGGGAGTCCAAGGATGGCTCTTATACAGTGGCTATGGGATATGAGTCGATGCAACTTGTTGATACAATCCCATCTTGGGCCAAAGCATGGTTTCCTAGTATCATCCCAAAGGTTAACATATTTTTCTGGACTTTGCTTCAAAACCGCATTTTGACTATGGATAACCTTATGAAATAGGGACATTACATTCCTAATAGATGCATCCTCTGCAAAACTCAAAGTGAAAATTTGGACCACTTATTTATCCACTGTGATTTCACCAGGAAGATATGGCATCATTTCCTGTCTTTTTTTGAGACATCCTGGTGTTTCCCTCAAACTACTCTTGACCTCTTTGACCAATGGCATCATGGGGGGAGCAGCCATCATCTCTGGGTTTGGGCTATGCCACACATCTGTTGGGGGTTGTGGAAGGAATGAAACAACAGGATCTTTAGGGAAAAGGTAACCCCGACTAAGGTTGTAGCCCTAAAAATTGCAAATGCCCTTCTGGAAAACTTCACCAATTGCAAAGGTAGCACTTCTAACCACAGTAATGGACCCAACAAAACCAACAAAAGGATTGGTTGCAGATGGTCTTTACCACCGGAAGGGTGGTTCAAAGCTAATTTTGACAGGGCAGCAAAGGGTAACCCTGGGATGGCAGGGGTGGGTGGAATCATCAGGAACTCACATGGAAAAGGCATTGCTGCAATTTTAGCACCCCTAGGATCACAAACCAACCACTATGCAAAGGCTAGTGCGGCACATCACACTCTAAATCTCGCCAAGGAAATGGGGATCAAACACTTATGGGTAGAAGGGGATTCAAAAAATATCATAGATTGCCTCAATGAAAAGACCAGGCCTTCCTAGACTATCGAGAATATAATAAGGGAATGTAGACAAATCCTTAAGTCTTTCGATCAGGTCTACATGGCACATGACTACCGGGAAGCCAACCAGGTGGTAGATAGGCTGGAAAATATGGGAGTTAAGCATGATGAAGTAAAACAATGGAATGACAGGAATTATCTACCACCATAAATTTCCAACATCATTGAAAGTGATCGGGTTCTGGGCAGACTCGGAGACATTAAAAGCTAATTATGAAGAGTTATGACAGATGGAATAAAAATCCCCACAGGATGTGCAAGTATGAGAGATACGATGGGATAATCAGTTTAAGGCCTCGTCAGCACACTTGGAGGCAGCTAATTAATTATAGCATTTACGAGGCAAAAAGAAGTCTCTCGAAACTCCAAACTAATTTCATTACGAAACAGAGGGCTCTAAGTGAGAAGTTCACCAGAAACAGAGGAAATAGGGAAATTGCAGAAATGGTGGGAGAAAGGAACAGGAGAGAACCAGAGAGAGAAGCCATAAAATGGCCCCGGAGATCAAAGGTCTGGGAGATCTTGAAAAAGGGTGAAGTGACCACTTACATTGATCTTCTTCATGGGTGGAAGCCCTCTGTTACAAAGATGATGGTAAAGAGCTGGAAAGAAGGGAAGGTGAAAATCGATGGGGTTACTTTCATGGTGACTGAGGAAATCATTTCGGCGTTGACTGGCATTCCCATAATTGGGAATAAATTTTATAGGGATAGAAAAATTTCTAGCAAATCTTTGACGGAGTTCGTTAAAAATGAAGCTAAAAAGCGCGCTCTGGTAAAGAAGGGCGCTTTTTACCACCCGAACTCCATCAAAACTCTATGGCATTTTGTGTTGAGGGCAATAATCAAATACATCTCACTGGATACTAGATTCGACCGCATCAGCACTCACCATTTTGTGCTTCTCAACCACTTCAGGTATGAGGCAAAGGTTTCCATCCCTTTCTATGGAACTGAAAATAAAGCATATAGGTTGTATGATCCAGTAAGGAAAAACTTGTGATAAGAAGAGATGTGGTATTTAATGAACTAACAAAATATACCAAATAAAATGACACAAAAGGAAAAGAGATAGTGATCGATGAGATTGAAGATGAGGAAGAAGAATATAAACTTGAATCATCTAGTGCAAGAGCAAGAAAATATCAAAAATATCAAAGGACATAATAGAATGATCCATCAACTCTTATGTTTTAAATTTTGAAAAAATGACAACAAGGTCACAAACAAAAGTGAATTTTTCATTAATGTCTCAAATCATGGAAAATAATGAGTTACAAACATTTGAACAAGTCCAAGAAAAGGAAGAGTGGGTTGAAGCAATAAACCGTGAAATAGAAACAATTGATAGGAATGATACATGGGATTTGGTTTAATTAGCTCTTAGTAAGGACATTATTGGTACAAGATGGGTGTACAAAACCAAGTATAAATCCGATGGAAGCATTGATAAACATAAGGCTAGATTGGTAGCCAAAGGGTACACTCAACAAGAAGGTATTGATTGTATACACCCTAAAATGGTCGCCTAGACTATGGGCCCCCATTCTTCAATTTATCAAATGACAGAATCAATTTATCAAATTCATGAATCAATGTTTTGCAACATTTTAATTCAAATCAATTTCCTTGATCAAATCGTAATTAATTCAATTATTTCAATATTTTCTAAGGTTTGATCATTTCATCAATTATCTTATTTAATTAAAAGAAAACAATCCCTTTCTATTAAATAAAATAATCTTATTTAATTAATATCTCTTTTAATTAAATAATCTTATCTTATTTAATTAAAATATCTCTTAATTAAATAATATTACCTTATTTAATTAAAATCTCTCTTTTTAATTAAATAAAATAATTTTATTTAATTAAAAGAAAATACCTCTTTTAATTAAATAAAATCCCCACTTAAATCCCTCTTTGTGTTGAAAAGGGAAATAAATTAAACAAAAATAAATAAAGCTCCTTTTTCTTCACACATATTCCTAAGTGGTGGGCTTTTTGCCTCTTAATCATAGCCTTTGATTTTGCCTTTTGAAGATATGAGCACGTGGATCAACCAAGATATAATCTCCACCATTGCTCATTTATTTTTACCTCTTAATCTCTATCGTCCATTGTTCTTTTAAAGGAAACCTTTCCTTCTCATTTGGATACACTTTTATGCTATTGTTATGCTGTAGGTTCAGAAAGCAATTTTGGAGGAGAGTTTGAGCATTTGAGCTTGGAACATGCAACTTCTTCTTCTTGTCTTTTTCTCTCATGCATTCATGGCAATCCATTTAGAGTAGTATCATGTTAATTAAGATTCATATTTCTTTCATAGATTAGCTTGCATATTTCCTTTTATGCATTGTTATCATATAGGTTAGTTAGCTTTCATGCATTGTTATCATATAGAATAGTTTTCATTTGCATGCATATTTGGTGATCATGGAGACTAGCATTCTTGCTCTTCCTCTTTGAATCTCTCATTTCATGGTGTACTTTCATGGGCATAACTAGGTCTAAACTGAGGGCCTCCATTACAAACCCTTGCACTCCATGAATAGAGAGCTATGAGTCACCATTTTAGACCTCATTCTTGAGAAATCTTGAATATAATGACTCATAGAACTGTGTCACATTTTCAGGACACATTGATTACACTAAAAATTTTGCACATGTAGCACGAATGGATACTATCAAATTAGTTTTGGCATTAGAAACTCAGTAGATTTGGACAATTTATCAAATGGATGTAAAGAGTGCTTTCTTGAATGGATATATTTATGAGCAAGTGTATGTTTCACAACATAGAGGTTTTGAAATACCTTCTAAAGAACATTATGTCTGCAAATTAAAGAGGGCTTTGTATGGTCTTAAGAAGGCACCAAGTGCATGGTATTTAAGAATAGACTCATACCTACAACAAAAAGGTTTTTCACAAAATTAATCAAATCCAAATCTCTATATTAGAAGCTCAAATAAGAATATATTTATCTTAGTTCTCTATGTTGATGATCTTATCTACACAGGGAATAATCCAGCTTTATTTACAGAGTTTAGAGAAACCATGATTACTGAGTTTGAAATGACAGATTTGGGACAAATGCACTACTTTCTTGGTATTTCTAAGTATGGAAAAATAAAGATGAAATATTTCTGTCTCAGAAAAAATATGCCTCAGATATCCTACAAAATTTTTAGATGCAGAGTTGCAAACCAATTGCAACGCCCATTGAAGTTGGACTTAAATTATCTACTTTAGATGTGTCAAATCCAGTAAATCCCACTCTATATAGACAATTGATTGGAAGCTTGATCTACTTAACTAATACTCATCCAAATATCACATTTACAATGATTTTGATCTCTAGGTTCATGTCAAAGCCTAAGGAAACACATTGGAATGCAACAAAAATAATTCTCGGGTATGTTAAAGGGACATTGGGCTATGGTCTCAAATTTGAACATTCAGAGGATAGCAGATTGGTTGGCTATACAAATTCATATTGGACAGGTTCTACAGATGATAGGAAGTCTACTTATAGTTACACTTTTAGCCTTGGTTCTATAGTATTCTCTTGGAAGTCGAAGAAATAACCAATAGTATCACTTTCTACAGCAAAGGCAGAATACAAAGCTGCAACATCAACAACTTGTCAAACTGTATGGTTGAGAAGACCACTCGAAGACTTACACCAAATTCAAAATGAACCTACCTTTTTTGTATTGTGACAACAAGAGTGCTATACAAATAGAAAATAATCCAATATTTCATAGTAGAATCAAACATATTGAGATACAACACCACTATATCAGGGAATTGGTTCAACAAGGTTTGATCAAAATTGTCTACTGTAGTACAAAAGATCAGATTGCAAATATCTTCTCAAAGGCTCTAGCTCGTGAAAGGTTTGAGAAGCTTAGATATTTAATTTATGTTCTTCCCAATGGTCATTATGGGGGAGAATGACAATACTAATGCCCATTGGAAACCTTTCTTGACTTTGGGGCAACCTCCTTTCTAGACTAATTGTAGTCTTTCTTGACTTTGCAATCCCATATTCAATATATGGTTGTATGTATTTATGAACTTGTAGTTGATAGTTGCAGATCTTTAATATTATGGTTGTAATATTGGTGAATATGGTTGAACACCATAATGTCACCAATCTTTCAATTTTCTATATAATGGATACCCTGCCTCTTATTTCTCTAAGGAAATTTAGGTTTTTGCATATTTCTTTCTCTTGTGATCAACATGTCACCATTTTTGCCTTCACAAAGTTAATTATCATTGTTTCATTGCACAAGATGATTTCTTAAGTATCTTGGTATGGAACTGAGGTAAGTATTGGACAGAGAGTTTTTAGTTGTCCAGTATATGCACAAATACCATATTATAAATTACATTACAAAACCAAGTACTTGGATTCAAAGACATAGAGATTATATCGGCATATTATAAACTACATTACAAAATCAAGAACTACATTGATCAAATACTTGGATTCAAAGACATAAAGATTATATGGGTGCATTGATCAAGTACTTGGATTCAAAGGCATACAGATTATATGACTCAACAAAATAAGTTTAAGGATCATCTTCGATGAAAAGTTATAAGTTGTACATAAGTCATTGGAACTGAAGAATGTGAAAAAGTGCATAAATAGACATGATGAATTTGAATAAGAGTTTAATTAAGATATTCTAGTTTAGAAGAACTAACTACACTAGTGAAAGGATTAACAATTAAAGAAGACTTTGTATTAGCTAAGTTTTTGATTATGGAAAACAGGTTTTGATGGGTGCCTGAAACCCTACAGAAGAAACAAACGAAGTCTAAAGCATATAAACATTACAATCCAAACATCAAAAAATAGTCAAAACAAGCAGAACAGATACAACGACCCAAAATCCAGGATCTCATATCAAAAAAGGTAGGAATAAAAGCCAGGTCCATCCTTTAGGCTATTTCTCTAAGGATCCCTGCTGCTTTGATCTCCATCTCTGTCATTCTTTCAGCATCTTCTCTGATTTCAGCCAACTCCTTGTCAGCTCCCTTGTCTGTATGATTCTTTGCATTTTCAACTTCTTGGAGTTGGTTCATGTCTCCTTGCTTCTGCCTTTCTTTTGGATTACCATGTTTCTCTTGGAACTTATCAATTATGACCTTTATGTTGTCGTTAGAAGCTTTTAGTATATTATAACTCTGCTCTGCTATTTTGACCATAGTAGCTTCAATGCTTTCAATTCTATTTTTTAGTTCATTCACTCTATTGTCTAGCTCTCTATCCTCTGCAATGTTTTTATTGTTGTTGCTAATGTGTTCCTTCTCCATGCTTTCCATCATTTTTTTCATGTCATTAATTTCATAATAGGTCCATTTTGTAGTTCTGTAGTTGTCTATTGCATTGTTCTTTGCGTTATTGAGCACATCCATTTGTGGTATTTCCCTTGCACTGTCACTGAATATCACCATGGTCGGGTCAATGAGTTCCTCCATCTGTATTCTTCCCTCTTTATTTTCCTTTACCAGGGTTTTTACCAATTCTCTCTTAATGCCCATTTTGGCCGAGAGGGAATCGAAGTTTCTCCAGACCACTTTCTCATCTTGACCTGTAATACTACAGGTGAACTGTTCTTCATGATACTCAGCATAGATTTGGCTATTCTTTTCCTCTTCATCGTCCATACCCTGACACTCCTCTGTTTCATCTTTCTCCTCTTGTATCTCCTCCTGTTTTACCATTTTTTCCTCCTTTGTTTCCACTTTGATTCTTTTGGATCTCGTGGCCCGCTTCCCCAAGTTTTCCCCCTCCTTCTGAGTCAGAATTTTGATGGTGATCTTCATTTTAGTAACCTTTTTCCCTTTCTTCTTCAAAGTTGTTTCTTCTTCTGAATTCTCCTTCCCTATTTCCATTCCTTCCTCTTCCTCATTGTATTCCTTGTCCGAAGAGACTTCAATGTGTTGTTTTAAATTCTTTTTTTTTGCTCTGTTTTTACTTTTCTTCTGTTGACTAGTATGTTCCACCTCTGAATCAGAATGCATGTCTCTACTATCCTCTGTTTCAGAGGGGAAGTATTTCTCCTCAGACTCCCCCATGGAATCCCTATCCTCTTTATCTTGGATTTCCTTTCCCCGAGTACGGGATTTAAAATACTCATAAATCAAAAGAAGTAAGCCCTCATGGAAGGTCAGATTACTTATATGTTTCTCCTTATAATCATTTATGTTTTCATTAATTGACAAATATAGGTAGAAAGGGAGGGAAACCTTAGCCCCATACCTGAAATGGTTGAGGAGCACAAAATGATGGGTGCTGATGCGATCAAATCTGGTGTTGAGCGTGAGAAATGATTATCACCCGCAACACAAAGCGCCATAGATGTTTGATGGAGCTCGGGTGAGAAAAGGTGCCTTTCTTGACCAAGGCACATTTTTCAGCTTCATCTTTGACAAACTCCGTCAGAGCTTTAGAAGAGATTTTCCTGTCCCTATAGAACTTCTTTCCTATAATAGGAATGCCTGTAACCGCAGAAACTATTTCCTCAGTCACCATGAATGTAACCCCATCAATTTTCACCTTTCCTTCCTTCCAGCTGTTAACCATCATCCTTGTGACTGATGGCTTCCACCCATGAAGGCGTTCGATATAAGTGGTTACTTCCCCATTTCTCAGAATTTCCCACACCTTTGATCTCCGGTGCCATTTCTCAGTTTCTCTCTCCGGCTCTCTCCTGTGCCTCTCTCCCACCATGTCTGCAACTCTTTTGTTTCCTCTGTTTCTTGTGGAGATCGTTTGAAGTATGAGGTTTATTTTGGGTTTTGAGATCCTTCCTTTAGCTTCGTAAATGTAATAATTGCTTAAAATCCGCCAAGTGTGCCGATGGGGCATTAAACTGACTTTCCCATCACAGCAATTGTACTTGCACATCCCACGGGGATTCTTTTTTCCTGTGTCTTTACTCTCCATAATTAGCCTTTTAGCTTCTGTCATAATTAATCTTTAATATATCCGAGTCTGCCCGGGACCCGATCATTTTCCATTATGTTGGCAATTTCCGGTGGTAAATGTTTCTCGTTCTTCCATTGTTTAACTTCTTCACACGTGACACCCAAATTTGCCAGCATGTCTGCCACCTGGTTTGCTTCATGATACTCATGTGTCACGTAGATCTTATCGAAGGACTTCAGAATTTGAATACATTCCTTTATGATATTCTCTATAGTCCAGGAAGCTCCGGTCTTTTCATTAAGGCAATCAATTATATTTTTTGAGTCCCCTTCCACCCATTAATTTTTTATACCCATTTCCTTGGCAAGCTTAAGAGTGTGATGTGCCGCACTAGCCTCAGCTTACTGGTTGGTTTGTGATCCCAAGGGTGCTGAAATAGCTGCAATTCCTTTGCCATGCGAGTTTCTGATGATTCCTCCCGCCCCTACCTTCCCAGGGTTCCCCTTTGCTGCCCCGTCAAAATTAGCTTTATACCACCCTTCCGGTGGTAAAGACCATCTGTAGCCCAACCTTTGGTTGATGCTATTTAACCCATTTAAGTGAGTTGCAGTGCTGCTACCTTTGCAAATGGTATAGTTTTCCTTAAGTGCATTAGCAATTTTCTGTGCTACAACCTTAACCGGGGTGATCTGTTCCCTAAAGATCTTGTTGTTTCATTCCTTCCAGACCCCCCAGCAGATGTGTGGCATAGCCCAAACCCAGAGATGACTTTGTATTAGCTAAGTTGTTGAAGTAATCCTCAAAGGATTGATGGTTTTCCTGCAAGATGGATAGCTTCATTGCTATGCTAATTCAAATATCTATACTATATACATTAATGAGTGAGTTATAATTTTAGCATTGTATGTTAATAATGTTATTCTTATGAGCAATAGTTTAAAATTTGACAAAAAAAATTAAATATAAATTAGCAATCGAAGTGACTAGTTATGGTAGGTTTTATTAATGTTTAGGCATTTATATTGTAAGAGAGGTATAATTTAGAAGAGGTATGTTGAGAATTTTTTTAAGATCTTTAAGGAATTTAAGATGGATGATAGTGGATATGCTAATAGAATTTAGTAAAAGTTCTTAATAGAAATGTGTTTGAGGATGTAGGAAGAAGATTATATGAATATAATTATGTAGTATAAGAAATTTTATATATGCAATAGTTTGCAGTAGACTTGACACAGTACATCTAAAGAGTGTTGTAGCTTAGTTTTTGAAGCAACTCTAGACTACATTATTAGGCAAAAATAAATAAATTTTCTAGATATTCATGAGAAATAATTAAGCTTGGGATCACCTTCATTGAGCAAGTTCCAAAAATTGCACACAACTTATGAATATTGTGACATAAATTAGATATGAGATGTTAATTATTGTAGGATCAACATTAGGTTATTGTTTCATTTTAGTAGTAGATTCAAGTATCTTGGATGAGTAATAAACAACAAACAAGTTATATTTTAGTGTTGAAGCATGGTACATATAAGCTTGTCGAATTATAAAATAATTAATTTGGTTACAAAAGCTACTAAAGGATATTGAGCGAACTTAGACTCATTCTACAATTTTGAATATGATAATTAGTATTACATTGCGATGACAAAAAACTCAACATTTTTTTGTAGAGCAAAGCATGCATTAAAATACAATATCATTTTATTTTTGAATAAAGTTAAAGAAGATGATATAAAGATTAAATGCTATGGAGTATAAGTAATGGTAGCAAATACAATGACAAAGGCATTGACAATATACAAGATCAAATTTGGAAGAAAGGATTCAATCTTCAACAAATTAGCAAAGACACACTTGTCTAATTGAATAGCCTATGTCAACAAAGTCAAACTTAAAAAGAAATTATTTTAATTGTAAAGTAGGTGCACAAGGCACATGCAATTTATTTTAAAAGTAAATATGTAAAGCACATGCAATCAACATTAGAAAGTAAGTACATATAGATGAAAAAATACACACATGTATAGGTTGTTAGAATTTATTTTCTCAATTATATGTCTTGTATACAAAGTGATGATTCATCCTACATTTATGTATAGCATGTTATTTGTCGAATAGGAAAAAGAGAACACACTTAAGTTCTCAATATAGTACTTTATTATTTGTTTAGCTTATGTAACTTTATTTAATGTACATTTTCAAATTTTGTTTCAAATTTTAATTTCATGAGAAGGACAAAGCTTAAAATGTGGACAAAATGTATTTAATTGGGAAAAATGTGAGTTTTACTTATATTTCACCAAATATAGTATTTCATTCCTAAATTAGTGTTCCCAATAATAAATAGTAATTAATATAAACTAGTCAAAATAATTGATCATGAGAATCAATATAATTACAATAAAATAATTTATTTATGTTTTAGTACTTAATATTTTTTTCCTTTGAGTTCACCACACAGTGTGTTGGTTAAACAATGGTATTGTTGTTGTGTCCACCAAAATTCAAATCCTCCATTAAACCATTGTAGTGTCATACCTATATAAATATTTATTTATCCTTCCATCTAATCATTTACTAATTATGATAAATATTAATCAAACCCTTTCTTTCTTATAATAAGGAAAGTTTGAGTATGTTGTTTTTAGGCATATTCTTAGGGAGTGGAATGGTGTTCTTGACTGTTTGGCTAAATGGGCCTCCGATCAAATGCATGCTTGGAATTTCGTAGAAAAGGGGCAATTGCCCCCTTACATGGCTCATAAATTGGATCATTTAATGGATAGTGACAGAATTCTTTAATGTCCTTTGATGGGCAGCTTGTTCTTCTCCTTTGTAATTTTTTTCTATTTGAATAAATATTTACCTTTCTTTTAGCTCAAAGTTATAAAATACAACCACTCTAAGAATTAAACAAGGACGCAAAGCGTCAAAGTTCCTGCCAAAGTTCAATGTAATATGTTGAAAGCTAATTAGTAGGACATTATAACAATTAAAGTGTGGAAATATGAATTATAGTAGCAATTTTTGCAACGAGACATTAATATATTATACTATTTTAATAAGATTAGATGTGAACATGTTACTCAGCCTAGCATAGAAAACAACAAAACATTGGAAATGTGTACATGTCCAGACAGTAATAGATTGGATGTTTAGTCATGAGAACAACCAACATCCATATATTCTGGATCAATATATAAATAAATAATCATATTATACAAGAACAAATCTAAAGATTCATAACAATGAAATCATAAATATATATGTGTCCACGATGGTATAGGTCAAATAAAGGAACAATCTCAAAGGAAGGGACCATCACAATGTGGTTAAGCATCCTCAAAGACAAAGCTCTAGGAATGAATGTTGGTACGAGGAGTGAGCAACATAAAGAAAACAAGTCCACAATTTGGATCAAAGAAGCAACTACACCATAATTTAATCAGAGCCAAGAAAAATAAGGCCATTAGTACTTATGGTCTGTCTATGGATTCAGGAAGTGCAGTAGCTCCTAGTATTGGAGGTATAAATAAAATACTATTCTAGATTGCAAAGGCTAATTTTATTTCAAGATACATACAAAATACCATTAAATTGAAAATTATTCAAAAAGAGCGGGGGATTGCTAGGATAAAAAACATATGGTGTTAGATACAATATTATTATATTAATTGTATGTCATTAAGGGCCAAAATGATATTCAAGAACTTCAATCTATCATGCCAAAATAGAATCTGAAATAAAATCTCTGGCTGCATAGCACACACCGGCTAAGTGCGAAGAAGACTTGAAACATTGGAATCAAAAACTTTACAGGGTGGTTTACAAATTCAAGATATTATTTTAATCTAAGAAACTCTAAAATATCCAATTTTTAAATTTCATACACAAGTTTTTTCAGAAGCCTTTGATCTTTACTTGTCAATGTGGGGTCTGTCTGCTGAAGCGATTGATATAAAACTGGATTCTTAAGCTCCTGTGGAAATAATTAACTATAATTATTTTGTTCAACACTAAAAATAAGCCAAAAAAGCAAAATTAAGGATTTGTATAAGTTTGACAGAAATTTGAGGCTCTTTAGACAAGTCTAACTCAATGAATCGATATGCACAGATTTGACAGATAAGTATAAGAATGAAGAAAATAACTAAAAATCCAACTAAATAAATAAATTACATCCAAATATAGAAAAAACAACTCACAGTCGAAACTCTCGACAAGTTTAAAATATCCAAAAAAAAATGATTAAAAATCCAATCACTTCAACAATACTCTACTAAAGCTACAATTAAAATTTGATATGTTAAAAGAATACATATCATTTTGTAAACAAAAATCACAATTAATTCATATCTAGAACATGCTATATTGTCTTTGGATTAATCAACTGAATTTGAGGTCAACTAATACCTCCAAAGATAAAGCCAAACATAGAGAAGTACAGGCTAAACAAAAGGAACTGAATAGAAGAAGAAAGATTCTCCTCATTTAATATGCATTAAATATATCAACCGTAAGAATCAAATAATTCAAAAAGTCGATGAAGAATTGTTCATGTACAGTATAAAGATAAAGCACAAATAAATTTTGGGAAGATGGATTGTTCTACAGTGTAATGATAAAGCATAAATAAATTTTGGGAGGATGGATTGTTACGTACTTTTAATATATAAGATTAAAAAGTCCAAAGTAATTATGGGGTTTCCAGGAGTCTCATTATTGCTGGAGCTTCCAGTTGTGACCGATCTGTTCCAGGGGTGAGTCCTCAAGAGAAGGAGACCTTTTATGTAAGCGATCGCTCTAAGGTAAACAAAGTTAATGGTTGCCTTCCGCGCTGTCAGGACCGGCCTGTGTTGGTTATCCCTCCAGAGGCAGTAAAGGAAGATGTTGAATATCTGGCCTCGCATGCATTGATCTGCAAGTTTCTTGGAATCCGCATTTCCCTGTCAGCTTTGGAAGCATGGATTCGTCGTTCATGGCAGGTGGAAGGAGATTTCGATATTATGCTGGCTAGTAATAGCTACTTTTTGGTGAATTTCTCTTGCATGTCAGATTGGAATCGGGTCTTTGAGGGAGGTCCTTATTTTTATGATCGGGTTGGTCTTTTCATCAAACCCTGCCATGCGGGGTTCAATTTGGCTGAGGATCTCCCATCTAGGGTTCCTGTTTGGGTCCGCTTGCCGCGACTTCCTTTGGAATTCTGGCGCGAGGATCTCCTGCGTCAGATTGCTGCCATGCTTGGGAAACCAACTGCAATAGCGCAT
>MU227502.1:953130-984302 GCA_018584345.1 Thuja plicata | reverse complement strand
ATTTACTCATTTTTAGCTTAATCAGATGTTATTTGGTGTCTTTGTTGTCAGTTAGATCTCTTACATGCTTTTCTTGTCATGATATGTTTGAATTTACATGCTTTTCTTGTCATGATATATGCTAACCTGCTAATGTTTGCATGTTTGAGCTTGCTCCCAACAGATTGAAGGATTCCATATACACAGTTGGTTTTGCCATTGGTTGTTTTGCTGATTAGGCCACTGATTATTTTGTTGGTTTTGCGATTGGGTATTTTTCTGGTTAGGCCATTGGGTATTTTGCTGGTTAGGCCATCGTGTATTTTGCTAGTTTTTCCATTGAGGTTGAGAGTACTGAGAAGTGTTCTGATAATTTTGGTTTTGCCACTGATTATTGTTAAAATTTGAAAATTGTAGAGGATCTTGTGGCATACCTTGTCGTGAAGCCCATGGTCGATGTTGAACAACAAAGAACACTTGATCATTGTCTCCTTCTATCTTCATTTAGTCATTTGGCAAATGTTGGTTTTCCAGGTTGGCTACCAGCTTACATCTGCAATCTTGCTTCTGTTTGCGGCAGTGTGGACAATACTCAGCCAATTGTGATTCACCTTCTGTATGCTTCTTCTTGGCAGTCATTGTGTCAAGATGTGTAGCTACATCATTTATAATATCCTTCTTAAAGTCCACAATCAAATTAGATATCTCCAGCTTTGAAATGCCTAAACCAATCCCTTTTGTGACTGTGGACCGGTATCCTCTGCCTTTCTTCACAATTGACCTTGAGTAGTTTTGACAGATTTTCTTGAGGTCATCCCAAGAGGATTGGGATATGTCTCCACCAGCCATCAAGTCTAATGCCTCTAGACAATTGTCATTTACCCCTCTTAAGAAGACTAGTTTTTGTGAATCCTCTGCTAGTACATGCTGGGGATTCTTCTGCATTGTGTACAAAAAATGTGAAACATAGTCCTCTAATGTTTCGTCTTCCTTTTGAGACATCCTAAAGATTTCATCTCCTTTTGGGTCACAGCCTTTGCAATAATCTTTATATTTCTATAGAAACAACATTTGCATCTCATCCCAGGTGCCTTCTACATTGGCTCTTAAGCCCATGAACCATTGTAATGCTGACTCTTTTAGTGTTGCAGGAAACAACTTAAGCTTATGAGCATCAGTATTATAGTCAAAACTTTGACACAGTATGTCAAACTCAAACAAGAAAGTGTCAGGATTCTCAGTTATAAGTCCATAGAACTTTGGAAGAGCATCTGTGGGTATATTCTTGAGATTATCATTGTTTATAAGGCTTGGGAGAGGAAATGGGAAAGTAGGATGTGCCATTACTAGAGGTATTTGATTGTGGGGTTGCTGCTGGAAAGGAGCATATGCTACTGGATTTTTAACGTTAGGTAGATTTGGGCCAAAATTATCTAGAAAGCTAGCCAAGATTTCTACAAAAGGTTAGAAGCCACTTACATCAAATGGTTCTGATCTGGAGGAAGATGTTGCAAGAAAGTTGGGGCTTGCGTCCTCAAAGGGTAACTCAACTTTTTCAACTTCCTCGTTCAAATTAGCAGGCTCTGCTGGGAGAAATCTGCCATATTCATCTCATCGCCTTTCTCTTCGATGCATGCAATTTAATTCTTCATGCTTGTGAAGCAATTTTTAGAGAGACAAATCTAAAAACTAATCTAGGAATGGAAAAATGACTAAAAAATGTTCCTAGCTTGACACCATCCTTGGCAACGGTGCCAAAAATGAACCGCCTCACAATAGGTGTATAATAATCATGCTCAAGGCCTTTCTTATGAATGGTTCATTCAATCTAATGACTAATTTTCCTATTATGAGGTGCATTTAACTTGTCAACCCAGGGACGTATACTTGAAATGGTCGGCATGATATGTGCACTAGGTTCCTTAAGGAGTCATTCTGCTTATGCTGCAGGAAGGTAAAAATGCATAAAAGAAACCTACACTAGTGCTGTAGGAAAAGAATACATTTATCTTCTTACTAGAATGAATGCTATAAATTTCAACTCTACTGAAACCTATGATTTCAACTTAAAACATCCATTATAACTATTCTTGCAGATGTTGTAGGAACACTCACAAATTGCGATGTTGTAGGAAGAAATTATAACTTCTATCTGAAATACTAGAAATGCTGGAAATGAAACCTATTCTATTCTAACCTATTCCACCTCCCAAGTGGGCCCCCTTGGTTGGTTTCTGCTAAAATATGAACATAGAATGTAAACCAAGAACTATTTCATTGCATTTCAAAAAATCATTACATAGAAACAATACGTGGAACTTGAAATAGATTGTTGTATATCAATTTTCTTCCAAAAACTTCTATCTCTATTTTTTTCTAGCTAAACTCAAACTGTCAATCCAATCTCTATATATAGAGGATCAAACATTTATTAAAAAAATAGAAAAGAAACTATCTTGCTGAAAACATGTCGGAGAAGAAGATGGAAAGGCAACAGCTCGCGGCGTGGGTAGTAAAGCTCAAGTGACCAATTCAACGTAATGAAGTGCAGAGGGAATATAGGCACACTACATCCCCGCATCCTAGAATAATGGCTCCATTGTAGCAGCCATGTTTCCTGGTGTTGTAATCATCACTCTACCATAGCTGGTCCTCAACAGTCCTCCTTGAATGTTGTCGACCTCTCTCCAGCCGCTTTCTCTCCTATCAAGTTAGTTATGATGCAGAAATATTCATGCAACAAGCTTAATCATATTAAATATCTAGATATTAGAATATAGATTCTGATGGTTTTATGAAATACTGCACTATATGTATAATATTAGCAAAATATGTCACAAACATCTACCCATGGTTTATCAGTTCTTTTTGGACTTTATCACAAGTTTTTGACTGGGTAGACTCTCAAATGCTTTGACAAAAACTAGAACAGAGTATTAAAATTATACAAAACAAAGGCAATAATTTATCCTTATCACTTAAGATGGTTGGATGAGGGCCAAATTGATTACTATTCAGACCAACCTAATACCTCATCTGGAGGTAATTCAGAGAGAAATTTCAGCTGCAAAAGTATTGGTTAAGAGAAATGCATATCTCTCTACTGCAAAAAGTTTAGTGAGTCTAACTGCCGAGCTAGAAGTCAAATTAGAGGTTATGAAGTTTGTTAAGGACATTTGGGACACTGCATTTTCTTCCACCTTACAACTTCATAAATAGTTTTTGGATAAGTAAAAATTAACCCCACCTGCAATTAGTGACAAAAACAAGGGGGGATATGACAAGGATATAGCGTAAGAGGAACAATATAGGTATAATTGTAAATATTGTTTTTTTGAAGTCATGTATACTATGTAAATTTTTGTATGTAGTATGGAGTACATTCCTAGGGGGAGTACATTGTGTACTTAGGAAATATTTTGGATGGAAAGAATCGAAATGATAAGTGTGTTTTTGCCACTAATATCAAAGGGGGAGATTGTTAATCCCTAAGTTTTTTTGATGATTAGTGACCAACACTTAGTCATTTACTTAGGTAGTTTTAGCTGGTTATCACTATAGATGAGCTAAAACTATTCAAGGTCAAGCAACATTGCCAAGTAGGAATACAGGTTGCCGAGTTACATCATGCTGAGTTGAGTAGAATACTTAAGTGTCGAGCGATAGAGATGTTAAGTGCTGAGCAGAACATTTTTTACATACTTGTGAGGATTGATTCAAACTTTGAGGCTAAATGTTCAGGCCGACTTGTATGAGCTGTGGGCCAACATATGTAAGCATTTAATATTTATCTACAAAGTTATTTATGCATTTAATTGTTTTATCCTATGCATGGCATGGAGCCAATCAGAAAATTAGGATCGCTTGGAGGCATAAATATTAGATCTTGATCGTTGATCTAGATCTCTCCAATAGATCCATAAAGATATATAAGATTGCTTCTAACCCTATTATTTATAAGAGATACAAAGAGAGAAGGGTTGTGTGTTCATGAAAGATGACCAGTGAGTTACTTTGAGAAGAATATTGGATCAAGCAGAGTGATAGAGCAGTGAATAGCAGAGAAAAGACATATCAGATTGTGAGATCATAGAAGGTATTGGAAAGAGAAGATCCGTCATCAGCATCTGAGTGCATAATGAAGGATCACTACTTGAAACATTCTAACAGGTGTGTCAGGTGAAATCTCTTAACAGAGTGGTTCTAACAAACCTACTTTAAATCTCTTAGCCGAGTGCTTACTTTATTGTAAGTTGAAATCCTTTCAAAAGGTAGATTGTAATGATCTTTAGTTCTTAACCGAATAGACCTTTAACTAGGTAGATTTCATTTTGTAATCAAACTCTTGTAGCCCTAATAGGAACACTTTATTGCTATAGTAGTGAATATTTTGTGGGTGTCATCCCCACCCAATTTTTACCTATTTGGGTTTCTGGGTTACCAAAATTTTGTGTTATGGGTTATATACTTCATGTTGTGGATGTTATCTGATGGTAGGTTAAATTCATATATGTATGAATGTGGATCAATTTGTTTTAAGAGAGTAAGTTTTAATATTTGATTCACCCCCCCCCCCCCCCCCCAGTATCTTGCTTTCCCAATATTATACTTCCAACATTTTTCAAGAAGAATCTATTGGAGATAGAAGTAAGTATACCTGAAGAGTTATATGGTAGATTGGAGACTAGGAAACAACTAGCACAAATTGAGGATGAAAATATCATAAATGAATAAATTGATAATATGTTGCATGTAGTTTATATGCAAGAAAGAGACAAAATATTTAAAGAACTGAAACCTTTACTAAGAACTAAAACTAGACTAGTAAAGATTATGGAAAGAAAATATGATGAAGTTACTGAAGAGTCTCAGAAAGTACTAGACCAAATATTAATGAATATTATTCCTTAGAAGACCTCACTTCCTACAACTACTTTGCCTACACCCTTAGAAATGGGAGACAGTTTGAAGACAGCTAAAGCAAGTGTTGAGAAGAGTGAAGTTGATATGCAACTAAATTTCTATGTTTCTAGTGTGCCTGTGACTCTTGACACTTCACATGATGAGAAAGACCCATTTGAAGAAAATAATGACAATACAGTGACTGAGGAAGAAGGAAAGAAATAATTGGAGAAGAAAGAAGAAACAAAAAATGTTAAAGTCAAGAATGAAGTTGACACATCTTCTACCTTATTGTTGGCAAGTAAAGACAAAAATATTGATATGGATGTTGATTGCATGGATGAGGATGAGTTGGTAAAATTAGATTTTACTGCACTTACTAAAGCAAAGGAGAGATCTGAAAAGAAAATTGACAAGAATACCAAGGTGATGTCTACAGTAATTGATACTATGAACAAATTTCTCCCAGTACCTATTTTTTTCCAGAACAAAGATGATGTAGAGAACCTGAATTTGGCACTTGATGTGTTTGATGGACACTATGAGAACTTGGTGAAAATTGCAGAAGGAAAGGCAAAAAAGAACTACTCAGAGAAGAAGCTATTTGAATTTTTCCAGTCTATCTCATGGGACTTGAGAATTCTAAGAACCAATACAAAAATGCAAAGAGTTGTGTTGCACATGGCAAGAAACTATTCAGTTATTGCATAAACCCTATCAAACATATTTAGAATGTTGAAGACATTATTGCCAAGGACAGGGCAACCTTGAACAGCATGATGGACATTTGTGAGACCTCTTCAAAATATATAATTGAATTGGACAAAGAAGTAACAAGAATTTGGGCTAAACTAAATGTATTGGATATTGAGAAAGGGAGAGTTTTGACAAGGTTTGGTTTGCTGAAGATTTTAATCACTCCTAAGATATCAATTATTGAAGCCCACTTATCAAAGATGGAGAAAAATACAGAATCATTGGCTAACTCTATGCCAATAGAGTTGAAAGAAGAAGAGACAACATCATTTTCATTAAATTGTCTAATTCATGTTAGTCAACTATTGCTTAAGTCATGGAATAAAAAAGTGAAGATCTTGGTAGATTCCTTTCAAGATATTCTAAAATTTGTAAGCAAGCACTAGTTTTATTACTTTTTATGCACCTTTATCATTGTTGTCAAAGGGGTAGAAGAGAGAAGAGAAAAATGAATAGGGGAGAAGAGAAGATAATGTATAAGGGAGAAGAGAAAAACAAAATAGAGGAAGAAGAAGAAGGAGAGACAATTTTTTGTTTTGTTGGAACACTTAGTCATTTTTTGTTAAGTGTTGCCATCAATGCCAAAGGGAGAGATTGTTGGAAAGTGATCAATTTTGTATGATGTGATTCACTTTTTGGCTGTTATTTATGGAAACACATCTAGGATATTGATCTATTCATTTAAATTTAAGTTTTGGTGACTCTAAAATCGGCTAAGTATAGAAGCAGAAATACAAAGATATTTTGAGTATCGAAGATCGAGATTGATGAGTTACGACAAGCGAGATTAGAAGAAGATATTATGGGGTATGTGTGACCTCCACCTAAGATCAATTTTTTTTTGGTGATGTTTATAGTGAGTTAGAGAGATTTGAAGATAGACAAACAACAACATAACAGTGATATAGAGAAGCTGGACAAAAGCGATGATTCAGGGAGTATGATGTGGACTCCTGGCAATCGGAGTTGGATTATGATTGTTGATAACCTATATTTTGATTATGTAAGAGTGCCAACTATGAATTTGATATTTTATTTATTAAAATTATTTTGTATTGAGAGCTGACTATGTAATAATTTTATTTGAGAGCCGACTTGGTAAAGAAGAAAGATATATATGTAAGATCTTTTTGTTGTGCAAAGAAAGAGTTGTGAACAAAGTTTTGGATGTGATATGTGAATGGCAGAGCAGAGGATAACAAAGATCATTGAAGAACTATGACTAGATCTATCTAAGCATTAGAGATGTTTGTTTTGTTCATTATTGAGAACATTTTGTAATAGAACTATATTGTAAGAGCTATATTCTCAGGTGGCCCCTAACAAGGTGTTGTATACCTTTAACATGGTTGTTATTCCTCTAACAAGGAATTGTACTATGTAAAATTCAGCTTCTAATAGGGCTAGGTCTCCTAACAGGGACACTATACTTTGGTGCATGCTTGTGGGTACCATCCCCATTGGGGTTTTCCCTTGGCAAGGGTTTCCTCAACAAAAAAATATGGTGCTATGAGTACTGTGTTATTTTCTTATGTTCTTTTTATTTTTTCAAGCTTATGGATTATTTACAATTGGTTGAAAAGTTTAATTAAGTGTTGTAATACTAATTCACCCCCCCTCTTAGTATTACCTAATCCTAACAAGGGTCATATCTGACTAACTCACAAGCCCAAAAACAAAAAGATCAAGTTATGTATCCCAGGTGCATCCATTCACAACATATCATGATATAAATAATCATGGAAACCTTGAGGAGGAGAACAACCGAAATAAATCAAGAATGATAATCAAGAACCAAAATCAAATTTCAAGATCAAAAATTCAACAACAAGACACCTTTTTCTAGAGAGATCAAATGATACAGAATGTTGATTGGATTTAGTTCAGTCAAGAGGAAGGATACATCCTACAAGGACTTGTTTTGATGGAGATGATTAGATTTAGGTCAGACATGAGGAAGGATACATCCTACACGGACCTACTCTGATGAAGATGATTATGATTTGGATTTAGGTCAACATGAGGAAGGAGACATCCTTCATGGACCCACTTCCATGGAGATGTCAAGTGTGTATCTGATTGGAGAAAAGATGTGTTGAGATCAAATTGTCGAAGCATGATTTCTCCAAAAGGAACTTATTATGACACAAGATTCAGAAATGAAACTAGATCACTTTCTGCAAGGAGACTAAATAAGGATGTGAGATATGCACAAGCATGACCAGACTCAAGACTAGACTGACACGGATGAGATATGTATAAACTGAAATCACAAGAAGCTTAGAGAGAATGGATTAGATGAGGCAGATATGCATGATGTTTCCCCAGTTGAGCCAAAAAGGCCAAGATAGAGGAATAGTGGATGAGGTTCTCAAGATGTGGGAATGATGTAATCCCAAAGAAAACACAAGGATTAGGAGGATTGCATCCTAATAATGATGAGTTGATTGTGATCGAAAGCTTGTAGCAAGGCTAAGGGTGTGCTTGGATGGGTTGATTTCTTTTTGACTTTGGATAGCTTGAGGATGTGGATAGGATTTGCATATGATGGTAGGTCACGAGGAGAATTAGGATTGGAATGGGTGGCATTGGGTGCATGAGGATAGCCTAGAGCTAGATACCAATGATAAGGTAAGAATCAAGTTATGGGATACATGAATGGAGGAGTTGTAAGATGGAGGAGATGCTAGGGAATGCGGAGAGGGAAGCACTAGATGTAAGGATTTTAGTAGGGGAATGGATAGATAACTGATGGATTGTGGATGGGAGAGGAGGATTGGGAAATGACAGGTGGATAAAAGAAGGTCTCCAAGGACTACATCACCAAGGAACATAATTCCCCCACTTAGAATAGGTCATGCATGTGAGGAAGCATTAGGAGGGGGTATGATAGTATGGAAGAGAGGATAACAAGAGGATGACGGAGTTGAATAAAAGATAGGATGAAGATTGGATAAGGGAGGAAGATAGTACAAAAGGATAGATGGAAGGAAGGGTGGGCAGATAAAAGGATAGGTGGATAAAGATGGGATATGGGAGATGGATTTCAAGAGATGTCCAAAAGCATGTAGATATGGTGGCATGTATATTTCTCATCAAGATCCAGAGGAGGATGGAGGAAGTGAAAAGGATAAGACATGATATGGATGGTAGATGGATGGTGGCCAGAAGGAACTGCCCAAAGTGTGAAGAGAAAATGGATGGAAGAACTATGCATGATGCCTATTTACCAGTTTTTCATCATGGTACTTGTCCAAGGTGCTTGTTTTCCAAGTTTTCACTAGTGGGTGAATTGATTTCTCTTTCTTTTTCTTCTTTTTTTTAATTTTTTTAATTTTTTTTATTATTTTTTTGCTTCTTTTGTTATTTTTGATTTTCTTTCTAGTTTTCTAGTTTTGGTGTTGATCACGATATGTTGGTACAAATTTATGTGGGATGAGAGACTTAGGAAAATGCAGGTATCAGATAGTTATGTGGGGGAGATATGTGGGATATGGGATATGATAGTAGGAGGTATTCAGATAAACTGATGGAAAGTGAGATGGATTGGGGGATGTTGTTAGGATCAACATTGGCACATGTTGCAAGGGATGAGGTAACAATGAATGTGAAGCGGATGGTAGGTCTATGGATGTGATGTAGGAAGCATGGTAGGAAGTTTTGGGACATAAGGACCCAAAATAGATTTTGACGATGGATGGGAGGAATGCTCAGCTAGAGGATTAGTAACCTCGGATGCCACAATAGATTTTTATTTTAGATGCATATCCCCATAGTTTTTTATTTTTGTTTGGTGGGATTTTTTGGCCTATGGGATGTAGTACATTCTTTGATTGGATTTTCTTTTGCTGGAGCAATTAGTTTGAAGTGATCATGACAATCTTTAGATTGTTGATCTGTAGCTTTATGCATTGATGATTTGGCATCCAAATTACAGTGAGTAGCATTGGAAGAGATATGAGAACTTGCATGAGATGGAGTAAATATGGATGGAGTGGTGGAGGTAGGATGGTGGATGGGGTGCATGGGTATGTGCATTTGTTGATCCTCATTGGGAATGTTATTGGTGGGATTTTTTTATATGGGATTGATGGATGAAGGAAGGAAGGGATGAGATTTTGGGACATAGGGGCCCAAAATAGATTGAGAGGATGAAGGAGGAATATGGTAGGTTGTTTTGGGTTGCAATGATGGAGGAGGGGGATGGAATTATATGCTTTAGAGGAATGATAGGAAGATGTGATGGAAGGTTTGAAAGAACTCTCAAACTTTGCTTTAGTTGTACCAACAATTTTGGATGAAGGATCTTGAAGTGTATATCCAATACCACAAGATCGTGGAAGTCTTTTAACCTGAATGGCTCTAGAGTACCTTCCTCATTTATGCCCATGCCTTTACCTTGATAATTCCAATTTTTTAGCATTTGAGTCAAGGTAGGATAATTTTTAGTGAAGGAACAAGATGTGAGTCCATTATCAGGTGGATGGAAAATGGTGGAGATGTAACTGATCTATTGTTTTAAGCGAACCACCGCAGATGAATGTGAGTGGACCAAGGTGATGGAGTAATGGTGGTAGGATATTTGGAATTGGAGGTGATAAAGGTTTATGAAGTGAAGGTGATGGGATGTTGTGAGCTTGGCTCAAATAGGGTAATGGATTTAGAGTTGGAGGAGATGGAATGGTAGGATCTTAATGTGAAGGAATGGATGAATTAGGAAGTGGAGCGGATGGGATGCTTGGATATCGATTTAGATAGGATAATGGATCTAGAGTTGGAGCAGATGGATCATGTAATGGATTCAGTGGGATGTTAGTATCTTGATATGGAGTGGATGGAATGATATAATCTTCATTTAAGTCAATGGATACTTCAACATGCTTTTGGACAAGGTCTTGACATGATTGGATTGATGTGGATGGTGTGATGGGGGATATATGGATGGATGGATGGATTTTGCAAATGGGATGGATGAATGAATGGGGCATTCTTCAATTGGGTTTGATTAAGGGATGTGTAATTCCAATAGAGAGGGAAGAAGGGTGGATGCGTGAGGTTCATGGGATGGGGTGTGGATAGTGTCAAGAGGAGAAGATGGGGATGAAGATTGGATGAGGGGAATTCAATGGTGCTAGGAGATGGAAGAGGATCAAAAAGTATGAGATCTAGAAGGGAAATAATAGTTGTGGGAGATGGAAGAGGATCAAAAAGTATGAGATTGGGAAGGGAAATAATAGGTATGGGATATGGAAGAGGAATGATGGGTGCGGGAGATAGAAGGGCTTCATCACTAGTATTTTCCCATGGGGGAGTGATATAATGTGACTCATCAACCGTAAGAGATGGATTTTGTGATGGCTTCCTTGTGAAACTCCATGGAGACTTACATGTCAGATGGCAGGAAGATGGTACAGCAAGATAGTTCACATAGGTAGGTGTGGCAATGGATTGTGAACTGGATTGACTAACTGATAGGAGAGGAGGGATGGATTGGGGTATGGAATATGTGTTAATGTAGGTAGGAATTGGAGATGGTAGATTGGGATAAGATGGGGTAGATGGGTAGGATAAAATGGATAGTATATTAGCAATAGCATGGGGATCATGGTGATGGTTTGGATGAAATGGTGGACTATGATTAGGGATTTGAACATGGGTTGGAGGATAAGGATATGGTGGATTGGGATTATGGATGTAGCTAGTAGGGTTTTTATGGAAAGATGGAGTTTGAGGCATGACTATGGGATAAGATGAAGGCATGAATGTATAGGAAGGAGATGTGGATGAAGGATAAGATGGATTTCCCTTGTCAAAGGTAGGATAAGGAGTGCTAGTGGGTATGCATGGCAGCATGATAGGATAGTGTGAAGGAATGACTGGAGTTTGGAGGATGCTTGTAGCAAGTTTGTTAAGGATTTCCATGTATTCGTCATGATCAATAAGACCTTCATCATCACTAGAATAGGATGTTGGGGTGAGCTTACTAAGGTTTTCAAGTATGCATCATGATCAACAAGACTCTCATCATCACTAGAATAGGATAAAGACATGATGGGGTAGGATGGAGGAATGACTAGAGTTTGGATGTTTTTTGGAGCAATCTTGCTAAGGTTTTCAAAATACACATCATGATCAACAAGACTTTCATAATCATTGGAAGAGGATAAAGAAAAGGAAGAGATATGACAACCAAACTCATCATAATAGATTGGTGACATGACACTTTGTGGATGAGTTGGATAGGGAGAAAGGAGGGAGATGAATGGGAGAATCAAGCTCAGATTAGGAAGGACTTGTTGGTTCTTTTTTACATTGTGATTACTAAACAACAACCTTTTCACTTTTCAATGGATCTTTAAGAGTAGCCAACTCCAAGTAGTTCACAATACAATAGAAATGGACAATTAACAAGGATGCAGACCCATCCTTCTATGCTTTAGGTTCTACAAAACCAAGGGGGGGATACTCTTTAACACCATCAATAATTTTTTTGGCATCAATCAATAAAGATCTCACAAAGGCTCAACATGACCAAGAGATACTAGGTAACCGGCTAATCACCCATTGAACATCGACCTTGAAGTTGAGCATGAGATTGATACAACACCACAAACCACATAAAACCTTCAGATATTTCAGAGTTTATTTCTTTAAATTTAGAATATATCCAGACCCACCAGATATACATCAATATGGAAAGACTAATCCTTGATAAGTGCCTTATCCATTGGGCAATAATCCAAAGCAAACATAATACACAACAATCAACTATTGTCAATGATTCTAAGCCATAAATACAATTAATCCAAACCATTACTTCTTACAACAAATCCTTATGCAGACCCAATGAACTTATGTCATATCCATAGCTTCATTTAATTTGATCCTGGATCAGAACTAAGGACTAATAACATATACACAGATGAATCCATGCAATGAATTAGAAAACTCATAACCCACAAGAACAACACGAAGGAGAGATATGAATTTGGAACTCTCATATTAAGTATGAAGAAACACACTACTGTATACAAGCTACTTTAGATAAAACCACTTCAATAATATGAAAAATACCAAAGAAAACTTTTATTCTATGTCAATAAAAAACTGGTACAATCAATACTATATCCCTAATGGAACCACAAAACAACTGGAAACTTCTGGATCCAGTACTCTGCAACTCTCTATGGAGACAAGGAATTGGAACCCTGTACAAAAGAAAGAAATATAAATCTGTAGGAAAAGAAAACCATCCAATTCCTCCTCCAAGATACACCTATCCCTCTTCCCAAATATCAAAAACTGCCTTTTCTCAACTGCTTAAAATATGATTTTATCTGCAACATATCTCCTTTGTTTTTCCTTTGAAAATCTCAAATATCTTCCCGTGAAAATCTCTTCATGTCTAAAGGCAAGTATATTTTAATATTTTGGAAATATTATAATTTATGCAGGATTTCATATTATGCCTTCATTTAATTTCCTAAGTCTTCCTTCATACTTTGCCCATTAATCTGCATATTAATTCACTTTAATATAAATTTTAATCTTCCCACTTTACCTTGTTATTCCCGTGCACATTAATCTTTATTTATTATGCATTTGAAACTTATAACCTTTTAAAATCTGCGCCTTTTCTTACCTCTATTTTCTACCTTTTTACCCAATTTTCACTAGCTCATGCCATGTTGTACCTCCTGATTGGTTCGGCGGTCCACCTCTGCATCTACATCACCTGCACCTCTTGGCCCGCAAATTGTCCAAGTGCCACATGTCGCATTGTCGCATTGCATCAATGAGTAAATTTCTAGCACCTTTTTCATAGCACCACTACGCCAACCATTCGATCTCACCATGGGATTCATGCCCATCTTGGATGCCTTAACTTGTGTAGCCACCACCTCATCACCATCTAGACTATCTCGATGTTATCCCTACCACGTGGCAAGCTATCATGTTACCTTGATGAACAGATCTTTCATCCAGGAATTATGACAACCGTTGATCTTGCTCTGCTGCCACATCATTCATGCAGGACCCACAAAAATCTATTATTGTCCTCCATCATCACTAGCCTGGCATGGTTTTCGAGGACTACCTATGCTCACGCGCATGTATAGCCTCTGGGCTTCTTCTTAATTTTACATATTGTGCATTGTGGTATATAAACATCTTGGAAGCCCATTCCCTACTCAATGTGGGACTAAAGTTTTTAAAGTCTTCTACTTCTTTTGTGACAAAATTATGGGATCCACCCCCAAATTTGAACATACTCACCCTTCCTAAGCACTAAGTGGCCACCAAGAGATCTAGCTCTTACTTCATGTAATGTATTGTGCATTATACTATTTAAACATTAAAAATTACGCCGACTCATACATGTGGGATAATCCACCTTTGTATGATTTCCTTTAAACTCCCACCTCTGTTTTGCTGCATAGACTATACTTGGTTTTAATCCTACTTTATTTCATTTTCTGGAAGGTTTTAATGTATTTTTCATCTCATATACCCCTACGCAAGCTTATTCCTATCATTAAAATCTTTGTGTATGCTTCCATATGCTGTCAGTGTAGACCAAGCTGGCTTTACACCTGCCAATTTATTTGCCTGGAGTTTTGAAATTCGTCCTTATGCTGCGCATGGGGTCTCCTACCTTGCCACTGCACATTCCTCCATCCACGCAACTCTTTTTTCCCACATGCCAATTGCATTGGTTTGGAAATTTTTACAACTTAAACCATTGTGCAAGATTTGGAGGTCTCGGTCTTTAAAATGTTATGCGAACCCATCAGATTTTGTAGGGTCTAACAGCTTACACCTTCCCTTTGTATTTTGATTAATGCCTTAAACCACAAAGGAAATGTTTTGATGTTTTATAAAATTCTTCTTTCACTTAGGGTGTGGACTCCCTCCATCTAATATTTCCATTTGTCTTGGTAGAGTTTTTAAAATAAAAATCATGCATACAACCCCATCCCCTGCACAGAACACTAAGCTTTGCACCTGCCAATTCCATTTGAATGGAAGTTAGTTTTAAATATTTTCTAAAACAAATCAATAAAAAAAATTTTGCGTAGCCCTTCTCAACTATTCTTTATGTTTCATGCTGCTACGCAACCTTCTAGTTGTTTGGCGCAGGCTCTTTATTTGCAATTAGTGCAGTCTCTCCTACTAGCTTGCGCAATGTTTTGGCACTTAGAGTTTTAAATTTATTTTGATTCTTAAATGTTCTTATCCTACCTTCCATGCCTACACATGCTTTCCATTCTTTAAAATAGTTTATATGCTTTGTTTATTGGCTGTAGTACTTGGCTTTTCCCACCACTTTAATTTGCATGGATGTTTAAAAGCTTTTATTCAAAACTTTATGCCCTGCCTTCATGGACTTCTGCATTTGTTTGATTAAATTGTGTTGATTTCCATATGTATTGTGCAGACACTATGTTTACACCTGTTGATTGCAATTTGCTAGTAATTTTAATGTTTCTGTCTTTGTAGTTTTGCGCAGGTTGAGGACTTAGTGTTTCACACCTTATCAAAGGCTTAAGAAATATCACTCGTATTAAAAACACCCACTGGCTCATTCATTATTTGTTGTCTTCACAAGTTGTATTTATACTTTCAACACATCCATTCTCTTACTGGAAGCTTGCAAAATACTCATGATTTTCCAGTTTGCGCCAATCACAAACTATCAATTACCATTAAAACTTGTGCCAAGAACTATGAAAGAATGGTGTGCTTTGAGAACTTCAAATTATGCTCAATGAGAAGTAGGCCTCTGAAAGTCCTAGTGGGTGCTCATATAATGGTAAATTGACCTTTCCATAGTATTATTTATGTGTATAGAGATAGATAATTCCTCCTCTTCGCATGATGCTCTGTGTTGTTAGGATCTGGAGTATATTTGTAATCATATCGGGATTTACTTTGAGTAACCTTATCAGAGAGTCAGAAAGATTTGGTGCTTCCATCCCATGTCAGAATCTTGGGAGAGCATAGGAGCTTCTTATTTGGCCTGAAGGTAACTTGAGAACATAAAAACTTTTATATTCATCTTCTTTATGACCCCAAAGTGATAAATGACCTCTAGAAAAGACTTTTTTAAAATGATCAAATCACTTTGTTGGATCATGCAGTTGAAAACCCATGATCATCTCCAACATATGAGCACACACACCAAAGGGATTTTCTGAGATTCAAAATTAAATATAGGATGTCCACAATCAAAAGTGATCATTTTGAAACACAGCAAATGTCGATGTCCAAACTGCACAAATTACATTTGGATTTTCTCTTGTAAACATAGTAAAGTATGCCTTGGATCCTTCTCACTGAATGAGGGGAAACATTTACATATAGGGAGTATAGATCCATAACCAGAATCCCAAAACCTCTGCTTGATATAAAGCTTCAATCATATGAAAATAACTACTTAGCAATTCAATTTTGTCAAACAATGATAATCTGAATAAATTACCTTTTGATTTGCCCTGGAAAAGATATCAGATTATGCCTTGAGGCTTGACCCTTGATCCTGGTAATAGATTTGGACATAAAGAGTATAGGGAATCAACTTATTTTCTACAATTTTCAGCGGGCATCAAATTATTAACCCTCAAAGTTGATCCCTCAGAGAAAATCTTTGTTGTGCATACTAAATTCTGAATAAATTGCCTTTTGATTTGCCCTTGAAAAGATATCAAATTATGTCTTGAGGCTCAACCCTTGATCCTGGTAATAGATTTGGACATAAAGAGTATAGGAAATCAACTTATTTTCTATAATGTTTAGCGGGCATCAAATTATTAACCCTCAAAGTTGATCCCTCAGAGAAAATCTTTGTTGTGCATACTAAAATCTGAATAAATCTCATTTGGATCTAACTTCATGAACCTATCAGATGAATGCATCATGATCCGCAACCCTGGGTATAGGTTCATTTACATATGGAGAATTTTATTTTTAAGTAACTTGTTCTAATCATCAACCAATCAGTCAACACTATTCCTCAAAGTCGGCCCTTTACCAAGTTATGATTTCATAATCAGTGAAACTGCATAAACTTGTTCTAGAATTGAATGAGAAAACTATCCAAATGGATTGGCACAGGTTTTAAAATATTCATGATAGCACATTTACATGACTAAAATATAGGGGAGCATTCAATTATCCATGATATTCCATTGGATATAAATTGCAATACCTCAAAGTAGGTCATTCTACAATTCTGCACTTTACACAGAATCAAAATTAATTGCAAATAGAATAACTTTGGAAAACATATCATATGAACTCCTAGAAATTTTCAAATGGAAATTGAGATTCTCTTTCATGCCTACAACACCTCAAAATAATCCTTATGTCATGGAACTTAATCAGGCCAAAAATGCAAGCATGCAAATTAGGTCATTTACTATAATAAGGAAATGTGCGAAATGCAGATTTAAGTGAACACCTCTAAATGACCCTCTTCAAAACTCATTAAATCTGATATCTGAAATTTGTGACCCGTTATATCTACTCCATGATAGGTTTTACACATGTTCCCCAATCGGTATCTCATAAAAATCACCAGGTCACATTTTACTTACACTTTGATTAGGCCTCTTCAAAAAGTTTTTAAGAGTACTTACCTTGCCTTAGAGAAAATTTCAAAATGGTCACTCCAAATTTGTGCCAAATTTGAGAGTACCAACAGTGGCTTTGTCTTGGGATGCGTGCCCCTTGCGAGCATGTAGAGAATCTAGAATCTTTAGGTTGAGTACACCACTCAAAAATCAGGCTTCTTCTCTTGACTTTCTAAAACCGGTTCCTTATTGAAAAAACAAAACACCTAACAAACAACTAAAAGAAAAGTGCCTTTACAACATGTACAATATTCACAAATGGCCCACAACCATCAAACTAAAATCACCACTTACCCTTATCAAAAACTTGATTCTCATTTCCATGGATCAGAGGTAAGCTGAAATTGCCACTATCATATACCTGATTAATCATGCTAAAATTTCTTATCATCATATCATAGTAAAAACCATCAACACAATCATTATCCCTGAATACTTGGGAATCAACAAAATACTGCAAATGTTGATCATTTTGTGACATAAAAGCATCACACCCTTGACCATCACTTACAAGCTGAAAAGGAAAACTTTCCAGCTCCTTTTCATGGCTGGAAACAAACTCAACATGATCACTAGTTTGCATAGAATATGGAAGTTCAATTACAACATCTACCTGCAAACCAAAATGGCACACATCTAAATAAGAACTTGATTGCATATCATCTTGATGATTACAACTTCTATCAGCATCATCCAAATCTGAAAATGTATCATTAATTAATTGCTCACTTATTATTTTTAAATCTGAAAACACACATTCAGATTTATCACTTTCTTCAGCATCATGATCAATACAAGAACCATTTCCACCAAATTCATCCAAATCTGAATCCATAGCAGCATATGAGCCATCATACTCATCAATTTTAACATAATCAATTTTCTCAAAATCATATGCATTTCCATCTTGCATATTGTTTGCCTCAGAAGTAGGAATAAGAAAGTCAGCATAGGTCTCATACTTCGCATCAATTTTCATGTCTTCATTATCAAATCATATATCAATCAGGTGCTGCAAATGAGAATCTATACCATGTGCATACCTCTAAAAATCAGCAGCTAATAATTCAAAAAAAATTTCATAGCTCAATGAACATTGAACTTCACTTTCATTGTCTTTAACCTCATACTTAGTGTTGCACATATCTTCTTTATTTGAAACAAGGACAAAAACTTCTTGACTCATGCCTTTTTGTGCAAAATAGTCATCACTACAAGTATCATCCACATCATTATTATTCTCTTGCTGATCATAAGACTCTTCCCTAAACTGAGAAAAGAAATCTGCATTACCATGCTGATAATAAAAAAAATCCATGAATCCAATGGAAACATGTGAAACTATAGATTCATCCTTGACATCTTGACATTCACTTACTTCACTATCAACATTTTCATCATAACTAGAGTCAGCATCATCGGTACTTTCAAATTCATATTCTTCAAACTCATCTATCCATTTCTTAACAAGTTCGATGCCTTCTTCTTTACATGATGCAGACCAAAATACTGACTTAGGCATACAAAGTTCTAAGAAGAAATATAGATATGTATATTCTTGAAGTTCAATTAATTCTGGCAACTTATCATATGCATTGGAAATGTTTTCATAAAACACATGTATTTCTTCTTCATTTCTTTCTCCTACATGTGTTTTAAAAAACACTATGACTTCGTCTTGGATTCTTTGACTAAATAGTGCAATATCCATTTGGATTTCTTCAAGATCTGCTGGATAAGTTTCAAATCTAGGCAGCATATATTGATCCATTAACAAGAGACAATCCATTGCACAAATTATTTACAATACATCTTCTCATTTACAAATATTTTATTCAACTTATGCAATCATTTCACATAACATCATACTTCTGACTTTAATGACTGAGATTTGTAAAACAAGAAGTATGGGAAACTTTTAAAATTACTTTCCCTTTTTCTAGTGACTTCTTCACCTAGTAAGGAACCAAATTATTTCATACAACTTTGAGGAATACCTGGGAAAATTATTTTGTTGTTGTCCTTCTTTATTTCTTTCTGATTTTGTCAATCCACCATTGAATCTTTTGAGCATCGGTTAAATCCTTGCTGCAAGTTTTTCCAACTGATCACCAAATTTCTTTCACTTAAATACACACTGGTACAGAGATCTTTTAGAGTCGCCACTCACTATAGCGAGAATGAATAAAACATTTGTAGAACAAAGACAAGTTGGGATTCAAACAAAGATAGAAGACTTTCAGCAAGTCAATAGGATTTGACACATTTCTTTACAAAGAAGACATTCAGAATCTCTTTCAATAACAACACCAACAACAACCAGGCTGGTAAATATGATCTTAAGGACTTTCAGATTTAAAATTTTTTATAATTCTATCCTCAAATGGATATGGAAGAAAATAACTAGATCTATAAACAAACAGGCTAGGAGTCTAGCTCAACTTGATAAACCTAAATTATTTATTACAAATTACTTCAACTCCCCATCAGAGTCGCCATTTTGTTGGTTCTTTTTATGCTGTGATTATTGAACATCAACCTTTTCACTTTGCAATGGATCTTTAAGAGTAGCCAACTCCAAGTAGTTCATAATAGAGTAAAAAGGACCAATTAACAAGGATGTGGACCCATCCTTCTATGCTTTAGGTTCTACAAAACCAAGGGGGGGACACCCTTTAACGCTTTCAATATTCTATTTGGCATCAATCAACAGAGGTCTCACAAAGGCTCAACACGACTGGGATATACTAGGTAAGGCTAATCACCCATTGAACGTCGACCTTGAAGTGGAGCATGAGAGGTATACAACATCACAAACCACATAAAACCTTCAAATATTTTGGAGTTTATTTCTTTAAATGCAGAATATAGCTAGACCCACCATATATGCATCAATATGGAAAGACTAATTCATGATCAGTTCCTTATCCATTGGGCAATATTCCAAAGAAAACATAATACACATCAGTCAACTATTGTCAGTGATTCTAAGCCATAAATACAATTAATCCAGACCATTACTTCTTACAACAAATCCCTATACAGACCCAATGAACATATGTCATATCCATAGCTTCAGTTAATCGGATCCTGGATCAGAACTAAGGACTAATAACATATACATAGATGAATCCATACAATGAATCAGAAAACTCATAACCCACAAGAACAACACAGAGGAGTGATATGAATCTAGAACTCTCATATTAAGTATGAAGAAACACACTCTTGTATACAATCTTCTTTAGATAAAACCACTTCAATAATATCCAAAAGACCAAAGAAAACTTCTATTCTATGTCAATACAAAACTGGTACAATCAATACTATATCCTTAATGGAACCACAAAACAACTAGAAACTCCTAGAGCTAGTACTCTACAACTCTTTGTAGAGACCTGCAATTGGAACCCTTTACAAAAGAAAGAAATTTGAATCTATAGGAAAAGAAAACCATCCAATTCCTCCTCCAAGATACACCTGTCCCTTTTCCCAAATATCTGAAACTTCCTTTTCTCAACTGCTTAAAATCTGATTTTATCTGCAACATATCTCCTTTGTTTTGCCTTTGAAAATCTCAAATATCTTCCCGTGAAAATCTCTTCATGTCTAAAGGCAAGTATATTTTAATATTTTGGAAACATTATAATTTTTGTAGGATTTCATATTATGCCTTCATTTCATTTCCTAAGTCTTCCTTCATACTTTGCACATTAATCTATATATTAATTCACTTTAATATGCATTTTAATCTTTCCACTTTACCTTTCTATTCCCGTTCATATTAATCTTCTTTACCTTGTTATTCCCATGCACATTGATCTTTATTCATTATGCATTTGAAACTTAATAACCTTTTAAATTTTGCGCCTTTTCTTACATCTATTTTCTGCCTTTTTACCCATATTTCACCATCTCATGCCACGTGGCACCTCCTAATTGGTCTGATGCTCCACCTCTACATCTACATCACCTACACCTCCTCGCCCACCACCTGTCCAAGTGCCATGTTTTGTGTTGTCGCATTGCCTCAATGGGTAGATTTCAAGCACCTTTCTCATAGCGCCATTACGCCAACCATTCAATCTCACCTCAGGATTCATGCCCATATCAGATGCCTTAACTTGCGCGGCCGCCACCTCATCACCATGTGGACTATCTTTCTATTATCCCTGCTATGTGGCAAGTTTTCATGTTGCCTTGATGAGAAGATCTTTCATCCAGGCATTACGAAAACCATTGATCTTTCTCCGCCGCTATGTCACCTTGCCACATCATTCACGTGGGACCCGCAAAAATCTGTTGTTGTCCTCCATCATCATTGGCCTGACATGGTTTTTGAGGACCACTTGTGCTCACACATGTGCATAGCCTCTGTGATTCTTCTTCATTTTACATACTGTGAATTTTGGTATATAAACATCTTGGAATTCCATTCGCTGCTCAATGTGGGACTAAAGTTTTTTAGTTTTTAAAGTTTTCTACTTCTTTTGCACCAAAATTATGGGGTCCACCCCCAAATCTGAGCATACTCACCCTTCCCAAGTACTAGGAAGCCACCAAGAGCTCTAGATCTTACTTAATTTAATGTATTGTGCATTATACTATTTAAACATTAAAAATTACACCGACTCATACATGTGGGATAATTCACTTTTGTATGATTTCCTTTAAACTCCCACCTCTATTTTGTTGCGCAGACTATACTTGGTTTTACTCCTTCTTTATTGAATTCACTGGAAGTTTTTAATTTATTTCTTCATCTCATATACCCCTAAGCAAGCTTATTCCTATCATTAAAAACTTTGTGTATGCTTCCATATGTTGTCAGTGCAGACCAAGCTGGCTTTACACTTGCCAATTTATTTGCCTGGAGTTTTGAAATCCCTCCTTATGCTGCACATGGGGTCTCCTGCCTTTCTACTATGCATTCCTCCATCCACACAACTCTTTTTTCCCACATGCCAATTGCATTGGTTTGGAAAGTTTTACAAATTCAACCATTGTGCAAGCTTTGGAGGTCTCGGTCTTCAAAGTGTTATGGGAACCCATCAAATTTTGTAGGGTCTAATAGCTTACACCTACCCTTTGTATTTTTATTAATGCCTTAAACCAAAAAGGAAATGTTTTAATTTTTTATAAAGTCTTCTTTCACTTAGCACATGGACTCCCTCCATCTTATATTTCCATTTGTCTTGGTAGAGTTTTTAAAATAAAAATCATGCATACAACACCATCCCCTGCACAGAACACTAAGCTTTGTACCTGCCAATTCCATTTGAATGGAAGTTAGTTTAAATATTTTCTAAAAAACAATGATAAAACTTTTGTTGTGCAGCCCTTCTAAACTCTTCTTTCTGTTTCATGTTGTTGTGTAGCCTTCTTGTTGATTGGCGCAGGCTCTTTATTTGCAATTAGCGTAGCCTCTCCTACTAGCTTGCGCAGTGTTTTGGCACTTAAAGTTTTAAATTTGTTTTGATTCTTAAATGTTCTTGTCCTACCTTCCATGTTTGCATAGGCTTTCCATTCTTTAAAATAGTTTATATGCTTTGTTTATTGGCTGTAGTACTTGGCTTTTCCCACCACTTTAATTTGCATGGATGTTTAAAATCTTTTATTCAAAACTTTATGCGCTACCTTCATGGACTTCTGCATTCATTTCATTAAATTGTGTTGATTTCCATATGTATTGTGTAGACACTATGTTTATACCTTCTGATTGCAATTTGCTATTAATTTTAATGTTTTTGTCTTTATAGTTTTGCGCAGGTTGAAGACATAGTGTTTCACACCTTATCAAAGGCTTAAGAAATATCACTTGTATTAACAACACCCACTAGCTCATTCATTATTTTTTGTCTTCACAATTTGTATTCATGCTTTTGAAACATCCATTCTTCGATTGGAATCTTGCAAAAGACTCCCAATTTTCTAGTTTGCGCCAATCACAAACTATCAATTACCATTAAAACTTGTGCCAAGAACTGTGAAAGAATGGTGTGCTTCAAGAACTTCAAATTATGCTCAATGAGAATTAGGCCTCTAAAATTCTCAGTGGGTGCTCATATAGTGGTAAATTGACCTTTCCATAGTGCTATTTATGTGTATAGAGATAGGTAATTCCTCCTCTTTGCATGATGCTCTGTGTTGTCGGGATCTGGAGTATATTTGTAATCATATTGGGCTTTACTTTAAGTAAATTTATCAGAGAGTCAAAAAAATATGGTGCTTCCAACCCACGTCAGAATCTTGGGAGAGAGTAGGAGCTTCTTATTTGGCCTGAAGGTAACTTGAGAACTTAACAACTTTTTTATGCATCTTCTTTCTGACCCCAAAGTGATAAATGACCTCTAGAAAAGACTTTTTAAAAATGATCAAATCACTTTGTCAGATCATGCAATTGAAAACCCATGCTCATCTCTAACATATGAGCACACACACCAAAGGGATTTTCTTAGATTCAAAATTAAATGCAGGATATCCATAATCAAAAGTGATCATTCTAAAACACTGCAAATGCCAATGTCTAAACTACACAAATTACATTTGGATTTTCTCTTGTAAACATTGTAAAGTATGCCTTGGAAATCTCACTAAATGAGGAGAAAAATTTGTATATAGGGAGTATAGATCCATAACTAGCATCCCAAAGCCTCCGCTTGATATAAATCTTCAATCCTTTGAAAATAAATACTTAGCAATTCAATTCTGTCAAACAATGATAATCTAAATAAATTGCCATTTGATTTTCCCTTGAAAAGATATCAGATTATGTCTTGTGGCTCGATCCTTGATCCTGGAAATATATTTGGACATAAAGAGTATAAGGAATCAAATTATCTTCTATAATGCTCAGCGGGAATCAAATTATTAACCCTCAAAGTTGATCCCTTGGAGAAAATATTTGTTGTGCATACTAAAATCTGAATAAATCTCTTTTGGATCTGACTTCATGAACCTATCATATGAATGCATCGTGATCCACAACCCTGGGTATAGGTTCATTTACATATGGAGAAAAAAAAATTTCAACTAACTTGTTATAATCATCAACCAATCAGTCAACACTAATCCTCAAAGTTAGCCCTTTACCAACTTCTGATTTTATAATCAATGAAACTGCATAAACTTGATCTGGAATTGAATGAGAAAACTATCCAAATGGATTGGCACAGGTTTTAAAATCTTCTTGATAGTAAATTTACATGAATAAAATATAGGGGATGATTCAATTATCCATGATATTCCATTGGGTATAAACTGCAACACCTCAAAGTAGGTCATTCTATAATTTTGTACTTTACACTGACAATCAAAATTAATTGCAAACAGAATAAATTTGGGAAAATTATCATATGAACTCCTAGGAATTTTCAAATGGAAAAAGAGATTCTCTTTCATGCCTACAACACCTTAGAATAATCCTTATGTCATGGAACTTAATCAGGCCAAAAATGCAAGCATGAAAAGTAGGTCATTTACTATAATCAAGCAATGTGCAGAATGCAGATTTAAGTGAACACCTCCAAATGACCCTCTTCAAAACTCATCAAATCTGATATTTGAAAGTTGTGCCCCATTATATCTACTCTATGATAGGTTTTTCACATGTTCCCCAATCGGTATCTCATAAAAATCACCAGGTCACATTTTACTTACACTCTAATTAGGCCTCTTCAAAAAGTTTTTTAAGAGTACTTACCTTGCCTTAGAGAAAATTTCAAAATGGTCACTCCAAATTTGTGCCAAATTTGAGAGTACCAAAAGGAATGACGCTGAAGAAGTTGGAAAGAGGATGGGGGTTGGCGAAGATAACTTTGCTAGCCTAGGATATGGGGAGAAATGGAGGACCTGACTTTCTTGTGCTTGACAAAAATATATATGAGCTCAGTTTGATAATGTTTAGGATGAGGCATTGACTACGACAAGTGTGCTTTGGAATGTTTTCAGAATAAATGATTATCTTGAGGATTTTGAGCAAAAAATCTTGCAAGAGGAAAAGAAACCTTTCAACGAGCATACATATGTTTATCTCTTTGGAGAAAGGACTTCAACACTTTCAAATTGTGCATGTTCAAGATTTGGTTTTCACAAGGTTTGTAATGTCGCATGCACACGCAAGCACTTTCTACCATAAGGATGCGGTGATCTTGAAAAAATTTGATTGCATATGTAGGAACACATGTGAGAGCTAATTAGAATATGATCGTCACCAAGCACACGACTCCAGTCATGTTGTCGTATTATCTTACTCCAAATGCTCAAGGTGGCATGAATGTGCAAGTTTCACAGGGAAGTTACTATCTTCCTTACCCAGCCGATTATCAAGCCTACGAAGGTGAAATGGGTAGGATGCTATTTTATCAGTTGCTAGTGATTTTGTGGAGTCCTCACAATCGATTTGTATAACGAGACTCACTTAAGAGCCTAGTTTGACCATGCCAGTATGTTGGGGAGTTCACCTAGTATGGACTACCATTGAACACGACCCGCAGGAACTTGAAAGGATATAGACAGACCTTTGGGTCCACCTTATTTCTATACCAGCTGAAGGATTTATCAGTTTGGGGTCATCCTCCAGAAGGACTCGTGCTTCTTCTGGACAAGCCCTTCTAAGAAAATTTGAAAGTTTCAAATGTTCACAATCACCTCTCTCTTGCACCAATAACCACAAAAGCCAGTGGGAGAGACTAATGCGAGAAGTGAGGTTGCGCTCTACAAATTTTTGTGTAAGTGCACCAAATATGCAAGACACACAATTGATTCCCAATAAGTTAGGCAATATGTTTTTAAGCTATAACAGAAATGAACTCGCAAGTTTGTTTTTTTTATGAGCACCAAAGTGAAATGTATTTTTCCTTATTCAATTGTTTTTATGCATTCAAGATTGAATTTGTTTGAGTGCTCATTTGTTAGAAACCAAAAGAAGATTTTTGATGGCCTTGTTCAATTTTAAAACCCAAAATGAGATGTGTGAGTTGCTTGTTCAGTTTTAAACCCAAAAAGAGATATTCAATAGCTTGTTCAATTTTAAACCCAAACTAGATGTTTGATTGCCTTGTTCAATTTTAGGACCCAAAATGAAATATTTGATACTGTGTTAAAGTTTAGATCCAAAATGAAATGTTTGATATCTTGGTTCAATTCCTTGTGGATTCGAGATTGAGTGTGATTTGATTAGATTAGAGTGTATAAGAAAGAGGGACTTGGAACGTGTTCACCTGAATTTTTGATGAGTATGCTGATGAAGTGGCCTACAAATCTGAATATCCCTCTGAATCAACTTTTTGATGTCTTTCAAATCGTCCAAAATAGAGCTTGTATGCAAAATTTATGCTCATTTTCGTGAAAAGGGTCTTCTTATGGATTTTAAAGGGTGTTGGATGATGTCATATACCTGCATTTTTAAATTTGACAGTTTTGAGGTTGTCGCAGAAGGCCAATATCACTGTATGTTGACGGCTAGAAGATCATCAAATTTTAGTTCAAACCGGCTTTGATCTGCATGCAAACTGAGATATTTGACAGAAAAAAGTCAACTAGAGTTGACCAAAAAGTCAATTGAGATAGTTGACCAAAAAATTCAACTAGATTTGACCAAAAAGGCTCACACATGCAAATCGAGACAATTGACCAAAAAAGTCAACTAGAGTTGACCAAAAAGTCAACTATCTTCGAAAGGTGTGAAATGGAAATTGTATGTTCGAAAGGGTACAGGGAACACCTGGTTCAAAAATTGGAATGAACGGAGGAAGTTTGACCATAGTTGACCAAAAGTCAACTATGCATGATTTTGGTCAAAGTTAGCGATAATACCCTTAAAAAGGTCAATGTGATGATAAGGGTTAGCCTCAACCCTCTCATCGATAAGAAAAAAAAATGTCGAAAGACTTGATAACTAAAAATGAATAATTTAACTAATTAAATAACATTTTTAAACCAATGGCAACGACAGAGTCTGTCTTGAGCCAAGACGCCTTTAAACCTAAAAAGCCTACAAACTCAAAAACTCAAGAGAAACCATTATTGTTAGTAAAACCGACCCGTGAAGTGGCTCCCACTGGGCATTCCAGAATATGAGAGGTGAAAATTAGTTATAAAGGAATACAATAATAATATTAAAGCATTCAATAACTAATAAATCAAGACTACACTCAAGATTGGACTGAAAAGGAAAACTTGAAACAATAAGAAACTAAGGAAGTGCAAACCTCCCTAAAACCTGATCCAAGCTCCCTTTTTATCATTTGGTGTGTCCATGCTTATGGATGTGTGCTCAAGGATGATACATGCTCAAAGCTTCAAGAGGTGTTCTTCAAACTAGCATTATAAGTTTGCATAAAAGATGGATATGATTTGCTCTCAAAACAAACATTATAACTCTACATGGAAGGTGGATTGTTTTGTGAAGGAATGAGGTTCCTTATATAGGAAAATGGACTCAAAATGAGTGGTCAGAATGCAAACCTGAAGAGGGGCTCAGATGCACCTAGAAGAGAGCACAAATATTATGCTTCTTTAAGTACCTCTCATTGTGACAAGTGTCACAAGGAGAGTGGATGAGGAATGTGACCATCTTGGTCCATGTGAAAAGGTATAAGAGAAGACTCTTAGAGATAGGGTGAGTAATGAGGCCTGTAAGAGCATTAATGAGGCATGAATGAGGGTCTTAATGAGGCATGGGTGAGGGGATAAGATAGAGCTTGAGAAGGTTGACTTTGGGGAAGGGGTTGAATTCCTAATCCAAGGATTAGGAATGTGACAAGCTTAGGGAGAGTTTAGGATTAGGTTTAGGGTTAAGAGGGATTGAGAAGTTTGACTTTGGGGTAGAGTTGAATTCATAATCCAAGGATTAGGAATGTGACAAGCTTAGGGAGAGATTAGGATTAGGGTTAGGGTTTGAGACAGGTGATTAGGGAGATGGTGATGGGAGGAGAGAGAGTGAGTGGAGGGGTTAATTAGCTGATTAGGGTTAACTAGCTAATGAAGAAGGGTTATCATGTGTGAAGGGGTTGGGATGGTTTGAACTCAGGGTTTGGTGGTTGGAACCGGTTAGGTAAGGGGTTAAGGTTATGAATCCATGTGCTTAAATAGAATATATTTAACTATTTAAATCACAAGTGGAGGAAAAGAGGATAATATGAATTAAATTAAATGAATAAATACATTCATTCAATCTAATAGGGGAAATGGGATTTAATTAACTATTAGGCCATTGGTTGCCATTTAATAATTAATGAGACTATAGCCAATTAAATGAATTAATCAGGCTAGGGGATAACATAGATCAATTAGGTAATGACTGATTACTTAATTGACAATGTCCTAGAAGGCACTAAATATGATTAGATTATGTTAATCAGATTTAGGTGTCTGGAATACTCTCTTATGGAAGGCTTTTGTGGCTATAATGAGATCAAAATTGCATCTAAATATTAACATAAAATAATGTTTACCTTCACTTAGGGAACATTCTATTGGAATGTCATGCCCTTTTTTCTAGAGAATGGAGGTGCTATATATCAGAGAGCTATGACTATAATATTTCATGACATGATGCATAAAAACATGAAATATTATGTAGATGACACCTTGGTAAAATCTATGAAAAGATCAACACATCTAGTAGAACTTGGTCTAATCCTAGATAAAATGGAATAGTTCAAACTCAGATTAAATCCTAAGAAAAGTGCATTTGGTGTTACCTCTCAAAAAATGTTACAGCTAAAGGCATTGAAGTTGATCTAGAAAAAGTAAAATTTATCATGGAAATGCAACCCCCAAAGAACATAAGTCAAATGATAACTCTAGAAGGAAGATTACAATCAATTAGACAGTTTATTTCTCAGCTGGTGGATAAAGCTCAATCATTTGCAAAGACATTACAAAAAGGAATAACCTACAAATGGGATGAAGAATGTGAAAAGAACCTAAAATAGAAAAAGGAATATCTTGAGAATCCACCTATTTTGGTGCCTCCTATTCAAGGAAAGCCATTAATTATTACATATCAACTACAACTACATCACTGGGAGCGCTTATGGCTCAACATGATGAGAACAAAAGAGAATGAGCTATATATTACATCAACAAGATGTTGGTGTCATATGAGATGAATTACACTATTATTGAGAAAACTTGCTTATTCATGGTATTTTCTTTGCAAAACATGAGCCACTATATGCTTGCACACTCTATCAAATTGGTTGCTAAGATTGATCCATTAAAGTATCTTCTAAGTAAAGCAACACTAACAGGTAGGTTGACCAAATGGGTCATGATACTCAGTGAATTTTATGTTGAGTATGTAGAACGAAAACCTATAAAGGAAAATCAATTGCTTATCAACTGGCTGATGCTCCTCTTCAAGATGATCAACCTCTCAACATTGAAATTATAGATGAATCTATTATGCATCTTACTCAGCAGTCTTGGAAAATGTTCTTTGATGGATCTTTCACTCAAATAGGCTCTGGTGCTAGAGTTTTCTTTATAACCCCTCATAAATATTCACTCCCAAAGGCATACAAGATTATCTTTCCTTGTACTAATAATATTGCATAATATGAAGCCTTGGTGAATAGAATTAAAATTTATATTGAATGGAAGGCTGTTGAGCTACATATTCATGGTGACTCCCAAATTATAATCAACCAGATTAATGATGTATATCAAACCAAGGATGAAAAATTGATGCCCTACAAAATGATGGTTGATGATCTTAAGAAATACTTTGTCTTCATCACATTTCATTGGATACTGAGATCAGAAAACAAGTCAATTGATGCTATGACTACACTTGCATCAATGTTACAGCTACAATAAAATGAGTTCCACTATGAGTTCCTGGTGGAAGCATTATCCTACCCTACCTACAACTCACCTGACTCCTAGATGATCTATTCTATCATTAGACATTAGTCATCTTGATATATCCATGTCTACTCATACCTATGTGAGAAAATTATTCCTAATAATCTTATGCAAAATGAGAAATAAAAATTGATTTGCAATGCCTCACAGTATGTAATTATAGCTAATGAACTATATATGCAAGTTTTAAATGGTACTTTGATTAGGTGTTTAGAAAATGAAGAGTCTCAATGTGCATTAGCTGAAGTCCATGAAGGCATTTGTGGATCTCACTCTAATGGTCTAACTCTAGCCCAAAAAATACTAAGGGCCAACTACTATTGGCCAAATATGGAGAAAGAAGATATCAAATTTGCTAAGACTTATAAGAAATTTCAGCTACATGGTAATCTCATACATGCTCTAACAAGGGAGCTCATACCATTTATCACTCATTGGCCCTTTCAATAGTGGGTGTTTGATCTTATCGGTCAAATATATCCCTCTTCATCTAACAATCATAAGTTTACCATCACGACCACTGAATACTTTACAAAGTGGGTTTAAGTGGTTCCACTAATCAAAGCAATTGAAAAACAAGTGGCTATGTTTATCTTCAACTACATTATATATAGGTACGCAATCCCCTCCTCAATTATTGTTGGAAATATTCAGGACTAACAGAGTTACTGAGAGGGGAGGGGTGAATCAGTAACTCTTAAAACTTTTATTATATTTCTGCACTTGTATCTACTTAACCATTCATTCATCTGATCTACTGCAAACATGAAAATGTAATCATTCATAACACATAACACAAAGATTGGTAACCCAGAAACCTTCCAAATAGAAAGTAAAACTGGGGTGGGGATGGTACCCACAAAACTTTGGTACTGCAGTATAAAGTTGGCCGGTTAAGGCTTACAATGATCACTTCTGATGATCTGCCCTGTTAGAAGCAATTTGGACTGCTAGGTCCACCTTGTTTAGAGGATTTACAAACATACAATGAAGTATGCACTCGGTTAAGAGATTTACAAAAGACTGTTA
>MU227502.1:942107-952518 GCA_018584345.1 Thuja plicata | reverse complement strand
ATCTTTACTGAATGCTCGGTAACTGCTGTAGACTGAGTGATGAGCTCGGTAAGCACTTCAAAACCGAATAAGTGTTTTCACTAAGTGCATTCACTGATGCCAAATGTATCATTATTCCAACAATTATGTCTGACAATGGGGAGAAGTTCAAAAACAAGGATATGGATGAGCTCTATAACAAGTTTAGAATCAAACACCATTGGTATTCTATATACTACCCTCAAGGTAATAGAAAGGATGAAGCCTCCAACAAAACCATGTTAGAATAACTGAGAGGGGTAGATGAATCAGTTAGAATTAGTCTCATTGCAAATTATCCTACAGTCCCAAATTTCTCCAAATGTATACCCAAACAAATTCAAATATAAAACTCAGCTCGGTGAAAATGTAAAATGTAATTTTAAACTATCATCAATAGTGTTTATCGAATATTAGTAAATTAATACTGTGATTATTGATCTAGGTCAATAAAGTAAAGTGTAAAGTATAATAACAATCCACAACATTCATGCACATTGACACATAGATTTTTAATTTGGAAACCCTACTAAGGGAAAAACCACCTCGGACCAACAACCCAAAATATTATCACTCTTCTCAAGTGAGCTCGGTGAAGAGCCAACCCTGTTAAAGGTTGCAATGCACACTGTTAAATGTGACCTTGTTAGAGGATTTAAAACTAACAGTTCTCTCTGGACCATGCATTCACTATGGGGTCAACAAGAAAACACTCAACATTCTCTGAATGTTATAATAAGGACTTCACTATCCTACTCGGTTAAGAGATTTATCTGTAACAATGGTTAAACTAATACAGTAATGATCTAATTCAAATACAACTCTAATTTGCAGATATTTAGATCTATGCTAAGTACATAATACCTCTAATCAATTAGTACTTCTTCAGTTCATCTCATACTTCATACTTGTTCTGCTTGGTAATCCTCTTTCTTCTATCACTCAGTTATGTATGCATAAAAATGCTCAGTTTTTTCTTTAACCAGTTTCATCAGTCATGCATAAAATTCAAATGTATGCAATTCAGATATTCTCAAAATGAATCTCTTGTCTCTTCTATAGACATCATAGCTCATTTAATTTTCATCCTATAGATCTTTCCTCTTAATCTCCATCGTTGATTTTCCTGCTTCATCCATCTTCGGCAGTTGTGTTAAAAACATGTTTCAATATTTTTCGTGTGATCTTCATTGAATTTTAATAACTATTTGATCAAATAACAAACTTTATCTTTTACCTCGAAATCATCAATTTCTAGCTCAACATCTTATTCAGCTTCAATTTGAACTAATTGCTCGGTCTTATTATTAACCGTGTTGTGTCGGAGATCCCTAGCTTGGTTGTCATTGTGCTTGGTATACATTGTGTTTTACTTGGTTATTACTATCTCTCAGTGTATACATAACTCTTCATTTACCGACCACATAAACATTGTTTGTTCCAGATATTCAAATCATAACAAATGTTTTCCACCATAATAATACTCAAATAAGTTGACATCAATGACAACACATTAATTGATAATGTTTATCATCACTTCTGCAATTCAGTTGAATATCAACAAATGACTTCAAACATATAATTAGTTGTATTTCATCAATCTCTCCCTTTGGCATTGATGGAAACACAATATGAAATATGCAATATAAAATGCCATACAACAAAATACCAAACTTCTATTCTATAAATGCAACAATTTTGTAGCTCTCCTTAGCTTGAATATAAGTTCTGTCAGTATAAAACAAATAGTCACTATGCAGACTCTCCCTGCATTTTTGATGGTTCAGCTCTTGAATCTCTTTGTAGATTAGATATGTCTTTCCCTTTCTCTTTTCTCCCTTTAGTGGATAGATATTTCATTGATCAACTCTCTCCCTTTGATATTTCATGAATCTCTCCCTTTGACAACAATGCCAAAAAGAAATATGCAGCTCTTCAATAGCCAAATAAAATATCTCTGATTTTTTTGGTGCAGTAGGTACCTTTCAGTGTATGGATATGATTAACTATAACTAACTAAATGTTTGAATATGTTAAGTTGATGATCACCAAGATGCAGAAAGTTAATGCAAGACATTAAATCAGTTAATGTATTGTATTTTCATTGATGTCAACTTGATATAATCTGATTGGTTATATACATAGTGTCAAAGACTTCAGAGGACTAGAAAGATTAAGGTTATGCTATCAGTAATGCATAAAATATCAGTATTCACTAAGTGACAACAAACACCGATAGGAAGTGCACCCCGATGGATAGAGAAACCTAAGAGGAAAGTCATAGTGAAACCCAAGCAAGCATTATTGACAAGAAGAATCACAAACATTACTGACAAGCAACTTCACAGTGTTACCTAACGAATAGACAACCCTGACAAAAGCCTGAGGAGAACTAAAGTGTTCACCAAAACTAACAAGGAGTTAAACATCGAAAAGAATTGAAGTTCAGAAATGACAAAAGACTTAGCTGGCAAGAGCTAAAGGAGTTAACTCATTGTTGATATTATTTTCATCGACAATTTAAATCCAAAGATAAGCAAGAGATTTAAAGATATTTTATTCCAGTCGTCATAGAGAAATCTAAGGGATAAAACTAAAGTAAAGCTTTAAAGAAAGAAAGGAAAAAAGAACAAGAAAGTCAAGAACTGAGAAATGGTGAAATCATTTCTATAAAGAGACAAGCTAATTCATTGTGAATTAGGGGTGAATAGAAGAAGAGGATGTTGAAGAGAAATTGGTGAAAGACTTCACATAGTCCTAATCAATCAAGCTAAAAAATAGCGCTATATTTCTGTGAACACCGAGCAACAGAGAAGCACAACATCACTGAGCAGAAAGAAGTGGAGAAAAGGTATTGAAAAGATACATTGATCATAAATGTATTATGAGCTTATAATAGATCTAAAAATCTGAAAATTATAGTTTTATATGTGAACAAATCATTTAGTGTTTCAGTTTAACCATTGGATCATAAAGTCTCTTAATCGAGTAGGACTTAAAAATCCTTTATATATTGAGATATATCCTAAGGAGTATCAAAAGGTTTGGTCATAAAGGTAGCATAGAGATGCCCGATATCAAGTGATAAACTATATAATTTTAATCCTCTAACAAGGTCACACCTAACAGTGTGTTTGTAACCTTTAACAGGGTTGGCTCTTCACCAAGCTCACTTCATAAGAGTGAAAATTTTGGGTTACCGATCCCAAGTGGTTTTTTCCTTAACAGGGTTTCCACATTAAAAATCCATGTGTCAATGTTTTTATGAGTCATTACTTTAGTGTTTTTCTTTACACATAACTAATCTGGATTGATCAGTATACACTAAGTAATTTACTATATTTCAGTAAATGAAAGATTGCTAATCGATAAATAGTAAGAATAAGGTTTAACAGTAAACTCCAAGCAGTAGTTATTTGTTGAGATTATTTCAAGGCATTCATCTTGTAGGACTAAAGATAACTAGAGGCTTATAATTGTGGTAATAATTTTTTGGGTTAATTTATTGGAATAGTTTTGAGGCCACTGATTCACCCCCCCCACCCTCTCAGTTATTCTAACAATTGGTATCAAAGCTTGTGTGCTTAGAAGGAAGGTTTGAAGACCTAAGAAAAATATCACAAGATGAGAAAATGAGATGTGCCCAAGTTGAACAAAGACAACTTTGCATCATGGAAAAGCATGATAAGACTCCACCTATCAGGTATTAGAAATGATGTTACTCAATACTTGGATACTGAATATGCATTTCCTATAAGACCTCACACACTTGAGGAATTAAGAGAAAAGCATGAGCATAATTCTATGATGATAGAACTTGCTTCCTCACTCTCTGATGCTGAATTTGAAGATGTCAAAACTAGCACCTCTGCAAAGAAAATGTGGGATAAATTGAAACTAGTACATGGAGGAGATGCTAATGTACTAAGGGCTAAGGAAGAAATCCTAAGAGGTAAATTTGATGACCTAAGAATGAGAGAAGGAGAAAATATCACTTAATACAACTACATAATAAAATAGGTAGTCAATTCTATCCGAGGAGTTGGAGGCCTACTTGAAGAAGAGACAGTGGTAAGTAAAATCCTAAGAACCTTACTGCATGTATATGCTATTAGAGTATTTTCTATACAAGAAATTAGAGCAGGAGAAAACAATAATGTCACTCTAGATAGTTTGGTTGGTAGATTGATTTCATTTGAGATGAATAACTTTTATAATAGTGTCTTACCATCTATTGAGTCTGCATTCAAATCTTTTTTGAAAATAAGTAAGTCAAGTCATAAACACACTATGAGAAATGATAGTGAAAGTGATAGTGATGACCAAGATCTTGATGAAATTGAAGCACTAATGGCTAGAAGATTGTAGAGAGGCAAAGGTAGATAAAAAGGTAAATTACCACTTGTATGTTTTAATTGTAAAGAGATTGGCCACTTTGCTGCTAGATGTCCTAACAGAAGAAAAGATGATAGAAGTAATGACAAATCATATGAAAATAAGTTTGACAAAAGTGACCATAGAGATTACCGAAGCAAAAAGATGACAGAAGTAATGACAGATCATATGAAAAGAAGTTTGATAGAAGTGAAAATAGAGATTACTGAAGCAACCAAAAATCTGACAGAAGAGATACCCAAGACTACAAGGAAAAAGGGAAGAAAGCTTGTTACCTGGCTGAGAACAGAGATGTAGATACTGACACCAAATCTGATGAAGACATTGAGATGGTATTTGTGGCTCTGAAGGATGATTCAAATGAAGAAGAAAGGTATGTAGAGACTACACTCATATCTAAGGTTAGTAAGAATGATGTCTGGATTATAGATAGTCGCTGCACTCACCACATGACCGGTGATTAAAAAAAAATTTGAAACTTTTGAGTATTATAATGGTGGATCAGTAAGAATGGGTAATGACACACCTTGTCTAGTTGAAGGTAAAGGAACTATAATGCTGAATAACCTGATCAAATGTGAAAATTCATACTGGGTAAAAGGACTTAACTATAATCTATGGAGTGTTTCACAACTAAATAACACAGGTCACCGAGTAGCATTTGAAAATAAGAAGGTAAAGATCTTTAATGAATCAGGAAGGTTGATCAGAACTGGTGAACAGAAAAAAGGTAACCTATTCTATCTTGATGATATAAGTACTACTTGTTTAATGGATAGAAACAAAGGCATATGGTTGTGGCATAAGAGATTATGTCATGTGAATTTTGACAACATGATTAAGATAAGCATTAAACTTAAAGTAAGAGGGTTACCGAGCATGTCAAAGCCCGAGCATATCATGTGTAAGAACTATCAAAAAGGTAAGATGACAAAGTCTAGTTTCAAGAGAAAAACCCATACATATAATGTTATTTTAGAATTAGTCCATACTAATCTATGTGGACCCATCGAAACAAAGAGTTACTATGGTGATAGATATTTCATTCTCTTTATTGATGATTATTCTATAATGATGACAGTTATGTTCCTAAAAGAAAAATTAGAAGCATTCGAGATGTTTAAATGGTATAAAGCTATGGTAGAAAAACAAAGTGGTAAGGAACTAAAATTATTAAGATCAAATAGAGGAGGAGAATTTGTTTCTCATGAATTTGCTAACTCTTGCAATGAGCGTGAAATTAAAAGATAGGTTTCTGCACCAAGAACACCACAGCAAAATGGGATTGCTGAAAGGAGAAACAGATCCATTATTGATTGTGCAAGAATACTGATGATAGAGAAAAGAATCACTCAAACATTCTAGAGAGAAGTTGTCAGTACTATTGTCTACACATTTAACATAGTACAATTGAAGAAAGACACCAAGAAGACACCCTATGAGTTATGGTATGGTTACACACCCAATGTAAGTTACTTCAGAATTTTTGGAAGTCAATGTTATATTTTGAAAGATGATAGAAATGGAAATCTTGACTCCAAAAGTGATGAAGGTATCTTTCTAGGGTATTCCACTAAGAGCACGGCTTATAAATGTCTTAACAAGTCCTCTAACAAAATCATTGAAAGTGCAAATATCCGATAGATGAATATGCAAATAAAAATGATGAGGAAAGAAGAAAAGAACCAGAAGACTACAACAGGTTTTCTTACACTAAAGAACCTGACACTCTACTTGAGAAATAGTGTATCGCTCTTGAGAAACATAACATTGCACCCGAGCATCAGGCCGCAAATACCAAAAATCAAGAAAATGATGTTCCTAGCGATAGAGATTAGAATGAAGGTCAATATGATGATCAAAATGATGAACAAAGAGCTGAATTGATACTTGCCAATTATTTCAAAAGACACCATCCACTGAACTAGATCATAGGAGACAAGAAGGCTAGAATGAGAACAAGAAGTAAGTCACTGAACACTAGATGTCTAATTTGTGATTTTAAGCCTAAATCTATTAATACTCCACCTGAGAATGAAGAATAGGTCAGTGCTATGAATGATTGAGAAGAACAGAATATGGACATTAGTACCAAGACTAGATGACAAGAATGTCATCAGTACCAAATGGATATTTAGAAACAAGCTGAATGAGAATGGAGAAGTCATAAGGAACAAAGCAAGGTTAGTATGCAAGGGGTATGCACAAGAAGAAGGTATTGATTATGGAGAAACATTTGCACTCATTGCTAGACTAGAAGGAGTAAGAATCTTACTTGCTTACGCTGCATTCAAAAGATTCAAGGTATACTAGATGGATGTCAAATATGCATTCCTAAATGGAATACTAGAAGAAGAAGTATACATTGAACAACCAGAAGGGTTTGTTGATCCTGACAAGAGAAACATAGTTTGTAGACTAAACAAAGCCTTGTATGGATTGAAACAATCACCTAGAGTCTGGTATGAAAGACTTCACTCCTATCTCATAAGCATTGGATTTGTAAGAACAAGTGAAAATATCAATATGTACTTAAAAGAAGATTCTGATGAAAATATTTTGATTGCTGGAATATTTGTTGATGATATCATATTTGGGGGTAATGATATGTTGTGTAAATCTTTTGCTAATGAAATGAGAAAAGATTATGAGATGTCAATGTTTGGGGAGATCACATTCTTTCTTGGTCTACAGATTATTCAACAAGATGCAGGCATATATATCACACAATCCAAATACATCAAGGAAGTGTTGAAGATATGCAAGATGGAAGATTCCAAGCTAGTTGGAACACCTATGACAACCGGATGCAAGCTGAAAAAAGAAGACAAATAAAATAAGGTAAATCAGACCTTGTATAGATTAATGATTGGAAAACTAATGTATGTTGTTGATACCAGACCAGATATAGCACATGTAGTGGGAATAGTTGCAAGATTCTCTGCTAATCCTAAAGAATCACATATGAGTATTGTCAAGAGAATTCTGAGATATCTAAAGAATGTCGAGGACTATGGCTTATGGTATAAAAGAGAAGGAAAATTTGAACTTCAAGTCTATACAGATGCTGATTGGGCTAGAAACTTAGATGATAGAAAGAGTACAACTGGAGGAGCATTCTTCATGGGTGACAGAATTGTCACATGGATCAGTAAGAAGCAAGGATGCATCTCACAATCTACTACAAAATTAGAATATGTGGTTGTTGTTGCAAACTTCTCTAACATTACATGGATCAAACAGTTCTTGGAAGGTATGAATATGATTATTCTTAAACCAGTGATTATCTATTGTGATAATACCAGTGCAATAAACATTTCTAAGAATCTTGTCATGCATGCTAAGACTAAGCATATTTCAATCAAATATCATTACTTAAGAGAACAAGTGCAAGAGAAAGAGGTGATACTATAATATGTTCAATCAAAGGAACAATTAGCTGACATATTCACAAAGCCATTCCCTAAAGATACATTTGAGAACCTGAGAAAGAGACTAGGGGTCTGACCCTTGTCTATTGGTCAATAAGCTGACTAGGATGCTCCATCAGCCTACATATAATCACAAGATTGTTCATGTTGATGCAAGAAAAGAAATGGACTGAAAAGATATATTAGTACACAGAAAGGTACATATCTGCACCAAACACTTGAGTCATTGTATTGTTGATGGATAGGGAAATTCAATGAGTATATTATAAAAGGGTATAACTTTGGCATAATCAATGTTTACTTTGGCATTATTGTCAAAGGGAGAGAATATCAAAATGAGAGAGAATATCCTAAGCATTCAAAGGGAGAGAATATCTTGAGAATATCCAAAGGGAGAGATTACATCTGAAATATCCATCATGACTATCATGAGGGAGAGATGACTTAAGATTACTTGACAGAGATGTAACCGGTACGGGAGAGAATATTAAAAGGGAGAGAAGTATCATAAGGGAGAGATGAGTTATTGCTATCAAAGGAAAAAGAGATGATCAAGTAGAGGAACAGTCAAAGGGAGAGACACCATCAAAGATATAAGTTGCTACATCTATTCAGTAAAGGGATTGAAGATTGAAGAGAGCACTCTGAAAGAAAAAAAATCTAAGCTATATGAGCTTACCGAGAGTCAGACATTTGTATTGGTTATAGAACAATGAAATTGGTAGATTGATGAACTATAATTGATATATTTCATATTGTATTGTTAATAATATAGTGTGATAATGTAGTGTGTTTCCATCAATGCCAAAGGGAGATATTGATGAACTATAACTGATTGAATGTTTGAAGATGTTAAGTTGATGATCACCAAGATGCATAAAGTTAATGCAAGACATTAAATCAATTAATGTATTGCATTGTCATTGATGTCAACTTGATATAATCTGATTGGTTATATACACAATTTCAAAGACTTCAAAGAACTAGAAAGATTAAGGTTATGCTATCAGTAATGCATAAAATATCAGTATTCACTAAGTAACAACAAACACCGACAGGAAGTGCACCCCAACAGATAGAGAAACCTGAGAGGAAATTCACAATTATACCCGAGCAAGAAACCTGAGAAAGCATTACCAATGAGCAGAATCATAAGCATTACCGATGATCAACTTCACAGTGTTACCCGATGGATAGAAAACCCTGACAGACAGACAACCCCGACCGAGATGCCCGAGGAGAACTGAAGTGTTGACTGAAACTAACAAGGAGTTAAACACCAAAAAGAACTAAAGTCCATAAATGATAAAAGACTTAGCTAGAAAGAGCTAAAGAAGGAGTTAACTCATTTTCAATATTGTTTTCATCGACAAGTTAAAGCCAGAGATAAGCGAAATATTTAAAGCGGTTTTATTCCAGTTGTCATAGAGAAATCTAAGGGATAAAACTAAAGTAAAGCTTTAAAGAAAGAAAGGAAAAAATTGTGGATCACGCCAAGAACAAGAAAGTCAAGAACTGAGAAATGGTGAAATCGTGTCTATAAAGAGACAAGCTAATTCATTATGAATTAGGGGTGAATAGAAGAAGGAGATGCTAAAGAGAAACTAGTGAAAGACTTCACACAGTCCTAATCAATCAAGCTAAATAACAAAGCTATATTTCTGCGGACACCAAGAAACAGAGAAGCATAGCATCACTGAGAAGAAAGAAGTGGAGAAAAGGTATTGAAAAGATACATTGATCAGAAAGGTATTATGAGCTTACAATAGATCTAAAAATATGCAAAGTATAGTTTTATATGTGAACAGATCATTTACTATTTCAATTTAACCATTTGATCAAAAAGTCTCTTAACTGAAGAGGACTTAAAAATCCTTTATATATTGAGATACATCCTATGAAGTATCAAAAGGTTTGGTCATAAAGGTAGTATAGAGATGTCCGATATCAAGTGACAAACTATTCTATTTAAATCATCTACTAAGGTCACACCTAACAGTGTGTTTGTAACCTTTAACAGGTTTGGCTCTTCACCGAGCTCACTTTAGAAGAGTGAAAATTTTGGGTTACCAGTCCCAAATGGTTTTTCCCTTGATAAGGTTTCCACATTAAAAATCCATGTGTCAATGTGTTTATGAGTCATTACTTTAGTATTTTTCTTTACACATAACTGTTTAATGTCGAATGTGACCTCTCAATTCAACAAGAAACCCAACATAGTCCTTATTCAATCAATGGATTTGCAGAGACAAATATGAATTGTTTGTTCTACAAGGTGATTGAGACGACCTGTTGCCTCCTAATTAGGAGTGATTTTTGTAGTGTACCCTCAGAATGAGAGCCAACAACCTGAACATCTCTAATACGGAGGATTTCATAGTGTGAGTGTGTGAGAAATAGCCATCAATTGTGAGAAAATATGCATCTATATGAGCAAAAATGCTTCTATTCTGTGAATTGAGACATGATTAAGATATAAAAGAAATGCTTTTAAGCTAGAATTGAACTTGCAAATGAATCTAGAAAGCTTTGAAAGTACAAGATTGAATTGTTAGCCTTATAAGTAG
>MU227502.1:901819-934317 GCA_018584345.1 Thuja plicata | reverse complement strand
CGAAGAGAGAGAACGAAGAGCTTCTTGAAAAGAAACGGTTGTCTCTTCATTCTCCATTTGAGACAAATATGCAAGGTTTATTAAAATAAAAGAATGAACTATGGACACATAAGTGTCTTTTCATATGGAATTATGGAAATCCCTTTTGAGGATAATTCATTCAATTAATAAAATAACCCTTCAATTCCTTTTATGTATATTAGCCAAAGAGGGTGTATTTGATTTAATTAAAAGCACTTAGGACTTTAGGATTAAATCAATTAATCATAGGGATTTTAGCTAATAATCATTTGAGATTTAGGAATTTAATTGTAATGTTGGATTTATGCAAATTTGGGTTTTCTGCATTTGAAACTCAGTCAATTAAAGTCAATTAGGAGAAGGATTTGCCTAGTAAAATAGGACTTCGAGAATGAGAAAATGCACCAAAATTGATTAGGTTGTTAGGTGCCAATTTTGGGGTGTTACAATAACTAATCTGGATTAATCGGTAGACACTAAGTAATTTATTGTATTTGGTAAATGAAAGACTGCTAATCGGTAAACAATAAGAATAAGGTTTAAAGTAAAATCTGAGCAGTAGTTATTTGTTGAGATTACTTCAAGACATTCATCTTGTAGGACTAAAGATAACTAGAGGCTTAAAATTGTGGTAATAAGTTTTTGGGTTAATTTATTGAAATATTTTTGAGGCCACTGATTCACCCCCCCTCTCAGTTATTCTAACAAAATATGTCTATGTTAGTCCAGTTCAACTTTGCATCAGCATGATTGATGTTCTGATTTCATGTAGGTTGATGCAACCTCCTAATCAGCTTAGTTACCAATAGACAAGGGGCAAACCCCTAGTCTACCTCTCAAGTACTCAAATGTATCCTTCGGTAAGGGTTTTGTGAATATGTCAGCAAGTTGTTCTTTTGATTATACATATTCTAGTATTACTTGTTTATCTTGTACTTGTTCCCTCAAGTAGTGATATTTTATAGATATGTGCTTTGTTTTTGCATGCATCATAGGATTCCTTAAAATATTCATAGCACTTGTATTATCATAATAAATCATCACTGGTTCAATGATCTCCTCATTCAATCCTTTCAATAGTTGTTTTATCCATGCTATGTTAGAAAAATTTGCAGCAGCAGCAACATACTCTACTTATGTAGTTGACTGAGATATGTATCCTTGCTTCTTGTTTATCCAAGTAACTAGTCTTTCTCCAATAAAGAATGCTCCACCAGTAGTGCTTTTTCTATCATCTATGTTCCCAGCCTAATCAGCATCAGTATAAAATTTTAATTTGAACTTTCCTTCTCTTTTATACCATAGTCCATAATCCCCAGTATTCTTCAAATATCTAAAAATACTTTTTACAATGGTCATATGTGATTCTCTAGGGTTAGCAAAAAATCTTGCAACTAGTCCAACTGCATGTGCAATGTTAGGTCTTTTGTCAACAACATAAATCAATTTACCAATCATAGATTTGTACAAGGTCTAATTTACCTCAAGTGTCTTGTCTTCTTTTGTTAGTTTTCATCCTGTCACCATAGTTGTTCTGACTGATTTTGATTCTTCCATTTTGAATGTCTTTAGTACTTCCTTGATGTATTTTGATTGAGTAATGTATATACCTTCAGTTTTTTGTAAAATTTGCAATCCTAAAAAAAAATTGATCTCACCAAACATCAACATTTCAAATTATTTCCTCATTTCATCATAAAATGAAGTGCATAAGTCATCATTACCTCCAAATATAATATCATCAACAAATATTTTAGCAATAAGTGTCTTATCATCATTTCCTCCTTTTAAATACAAATTTTTGTTGTCACTTGTTCTAATACATCCAATACTTATAAGATAAGAATGCAATCTTTCATACCATGCTCTCAGTGCTTGTTTCAGTCCATATAAAGCTTTGTGTAACTCACATACCATGTGTGTCTGATCAGGATCAACAAATCCCTCAGGTTGTTCAATGTATACCTCTTCTTCCAATATTCCATTAAAAAATGAAGAATTTACATCCATCTGATATACCTTGAGTCCTTTATATGCAGCATATGCAAGTAGTATTCTCACTTCTTCAAGTCTAGAAATGGGTGCAAAATTTTCTCCATAGTCAATTCCTTCTTCTTGTGCATACCCTTTGCAAACCAATCTTGCTTTATTTCTAGTTACATTCCCATCTTCATTCAGTTTGTTTCTAAAAATCCATTTGGTGCCAATGGCATTTTTATCACTTGGTCTCAGCACTAATGTCCATGTCTTATTTTTCTATATCTGCTCAATTTCCTCATTCATAGCATTAATCCATTCTTCATTTTCTAATGCATCTCTAACATTCTTAGGCTTGAATTTGCAAATTAAACAAGTGTCATCTCTAAACTTACTTCTTGTCATTATGCTTTCTATTTTATCTCTAATGATCTGATTCTATGGATGATGTCTTCTCACATATTTAGCAAGTACAGGTTCAACTCTTGGTTCTTCATTATATTCTTTTGTATGTTAATTGTCTCTTGGTTCATGATCTTCTGTTTCAGCATTTTCCTGATTCTCGATCTGTGCTACATGTTGCCTGATGAAATTACCCTATTGCATGGTAACATTAGGCATCTGCATTAGTATAGTATCAGGTTTTTCCCAGTAAAAAAATTTACTATAATCCTTTGGCTCTTTCATGCTATCCTCATCATTTATCTTAGAAAATTCATCAACTTTTACATTTGCACTCTCAATGATTTTTTAAGTTGTCTTGTTCAAACATTTGTAAGCTTTACTCTTAGTAGAATATGCAAGAAATATTCCTTCATCACTTTTCAAATCAAATTTACCATTTCTCTCATCTTTCATAATATAACACCGACTACCAAATATTCTAAAATAACTTACATTCGATGTATACCCATACCATAGCTCATAAGGTGTTTTGTTTGAATCTTTCTTCAGTTGTACTCGGTGCAGTGTGTAAATAGCTATGCTTACTGCTTCTCTCTAATATGTTTGTGCAACTCCTTTCTCAATCATCAATTTTTGGCACAATCAATAATTGATCTATTTCTTCTTTCAGCAATCATGTTCTGATGTGGTGTCCTCAGTGCAGAATCTTCTCTTGATTCCATACTTATTGAAAAAGTTAGTGAACTCATCAAAAATAAATTCACTTCCTCTATCAGATCTCAAACACTTCAGATCTCTACCAGATTCTTTTTCCACTTTATCTTTATACCACTTAAACATCTTAAATACTTTAGATTTTTCTTTTAGGAACATGACAGTCATCATCCTAGAGTAGTCATCAACAAATAAAATAAAATATATGTCCCCATAATAGCTTTGTGTTCTCATTGGTCCACATAGGTCAGTATGAACTAAGTCCAAAATTTCACTAGATGAAAATTTATTTCTCTTGAAACTAGATTTTGACATCTTTCCCATTTGACAATTTTTTCACATTACATGGTCTGGTTTAGATAAGCTCGGTAAGCCTCTAACTTTTCTTTTTCTACTAATCTTAACCTTGTTGTCAAAATTTACATGACAAAGTCTTTTATTCCTTAACCATATATCTTCATTCTTTTCCAATAAACAAGTAGTTTTAGTTGTGTCAAGATAGAATAGGTTACCTTTTGATTGTTCACCATTGCTGATCAATTTTCCTTTTCCATTATAGATTCTAGCTTTTCTATTCTCAAATGCAACTCGGTGACCTGTGTTATTCAAGTATGAAACACTCAACAGATTGTAAATAAGTCCTTTTATCCAATAAACATTTTCACATTTGATTTGATTATTCAGCATAATAGTACCTTTTTCCTTTCACTTGACAGGGTGTATCATTTCCATTCATACTAATCCTCAATCATAATGTTCAAGAAATTCAAATTTTCCTTTATCACAAGTCATGTGATGTGTACAACCACTATTAAAAACCAAAATATCATGTTTACTAACTTTAGAGATAAGTGTTGTTTCTATATACCTTTCATCTCCATCTGAATCATCTTTCAAAGCTGTGAACACTATCTCAATATCTTCATCACTGTCAGAACTACTATCATTAACTTTATCTTCGGCAATGTAAAAATCTTTCTTACCTTTATCTTTATAATCTTAGTTATCTCTTATGTCATACTGTTGGTTGCCTCTATAGTCTAGGTCATCCTTTCTGTCCTTAGATCTATCATTTCTATCATCATTCTTTTTGTTAGGGAATCTTGCAGCAAAATGGCCAATCTCTTTATAGTTAAAACAGATCAAAGGTAGTTTACCTTTATATCTCCCTTTACCTCTGTGCAATCTTTTAACCATTAAAGCTTCAAGTTCATCAAGTTCATTGTCATCACTATCACTATCACTGTTATTTCTGATTATGTGTTGGCTACTAAATTTAATGATTTTCAAAGTAGACATAAATGCGGACTCCATAGATGGTACAATATTGTTGTCAAAGTTATTCAGCTCAAAAGAAATCAATCTTCCAACAAGACTATCAGTAGTAATATTATTTCTAGGTGCAACTCTCATTTCATGTATTGGAGATACTCTTATAGAATAAATAGGCAATAGAGTTCTAATAATCTTACTCACAATAGTGTCTTTAATAGTGGTTCCACCAAATCCCCGAATAGCAATCACAACTTCTTTAAGTCAGGTACTGTATTGTGTTATGTTTTCTCCTTCCTTCATTATCATATCATCAAACTTTCCATGAAGACTTTCAGCTTTGGATCTCAGCACTTTTGCATCTCCTCCATAAACTAGTCTAAGATGATCCTACATCTGCTTGGCAATTGTACATGTCTTGATGTCCTCAAATTCAGCATATGTGAGTGAAGAAGTAATCTCTACCATGATAAGGTTATGTTTATGTTTCTTTTTCATTTGATTTACTATCAAAGGTCCAGTAGGTAGAATGAATTCATTGTCTAAATAATCTGCAATGTTGTCTCCAATCCCTGATAAATATAGTCTCATTCTACTTTTCCATGTCGAGAAGTTATCCTTATTTAGCTTAGGTGCGTCTCTCTTATACATGTTGTGATCTCTAGCTTAATTCCTTAAAAAATTTCTTCTAAGCACTATATGCTTTGATCAATTGTTAGAATAAATGAGAGGGGAGGTGAATCAGTTAGAATTAGTCTCCTCGCAAATTATCCTACAGTCCCAAATTTCTCCAGATGTATACCAAAACAAATTCAAATATAAAACTCAGCACGGTGAAAATGTATTCTGTAATTTCAAACTATCATCAATAGTGTTTACCAAATATCAGTAAATTAATACTGTGATTACCGATCTAGGTCAATAAAGTAAAGTGTAAAGTAAAATAAAAATCAACAATATTCATGCACATTGACACATATTTTTAATGTGGAAACCCTGCTAAGGGAAAAACCACCTGGGACTGGTAACCCAAAATATATTCACTCTTCTGAAGTGAGCTCGGTGAAGAGCCAACGCTGTTAAAGGTTACAATGCACATTGTTAAATGTGACATTGTTAGAGGATTTAAAACTAATATTTCTCTCTTGACCATGCATTCACTATGGGTTCAACAAGAAAACACTCAACATTCTTTGAAATGTTATAATAAGGACTTCACTGTCCTACTCAGTCAAGAGATTTATCTGTAACAATGGTTAAACTAATACAGTAATGATCTAATTCAAATACAACTCTGATTTGCATATATTTAGATCTATGCTAAGTAAATAATACCTCTGATCAATCAGTACTTCTTCAGTTCATCTCATACTTCATACTTGTTCTACTTAGTAATCATCTTTCCTTCGTTGCTCGGTTATGTTTGCAGAAAAATGCTCAGTTTTATCTTTAACCAGTTTGATCAGTCATGCATAAACTTCACATGTATGCACTTCATATATTAACAAAATGAATCTCTTGTCTCTTATATAGATATCATAGCTCATTTAATTTTCATCCTACAAATCTTGCCACTTAATCTCCATCATTGATTTTCCTACTTGATCCATATTCGACAGTTGTGTTAAAAATACGTTTCAATCTTTGTTGTTTGATATTCATTTAATTTTAATAACTGTTTGATCAAATAACTAACTTTATCTTTTACCTCAAAATCATCAATTTCCAGCTTAGCATCCTAGTCGGCCTCAATTTGAATTAATTACTCGGTCTTAGTATTAACCGTGTTGTGTTGGCGATCCCTAGCTCGGGTGTCATTATGCTCAGTATACACTGTATTTTACTCAGTTATTAATGTCTCTCAGTGTATACATAACTCTTCATTTACCAACCATATAAAAATTGTTTTTTCTAAATATTCAAATCATAACAAATATTTTCCACCGTAATAATACTCAAATAGGTTGACATCAATGAGAATACATTAACTAATAATGTTTACCATCACTTCTGCAACTCGGTTAAATATCAACAAATGACTTAAAACATATAATTAGTTGTAGTTCATCAAACCCTACTTCGTATCTTGTACAAAACAGTAAAAAAACTAGGAAATGATTAGCACCTTCAGCTTAATCCAGCTCTATGGGCTTACATAACAAGTATCAGAACACCTACTAGAGCTAAACCTTTTTCTCTAAGAATTGTTGGATGAACATCGAGAAGTGGTGTTTGATCACCTTAGGGCTTACTGAAAGAGATTGTCTAGAGGCTACAATAGGAAATTTTGACACAGAGAATTTTAGGTTGGTGACCTTATTTTAAGAGAGAATCCTAGGAATCAACAACATTGGGAACAAAAAGAAAAGTTTGAACCCAACTGGCCTGGTCCTTACATCATTACTGCAGTCTTTTTCTATGAAGCTTATCAAATATCAAAGACAGAAGGAGAAAAGCTTTGTGAACCTATCAACACCATCATTTGAATAAATTATACAGTTACCATTCTTTGATCCAACATGTACAACTCTAAAAGTCCTGAAAAAAATCTAAAAATTGGAAAATGTCCTGAAAAAAATTGATAGTTTTTTTTGGAAAGTCTTAAAAAATCTAAAAATTGGAAAAAGTCCTGAAAAAAATATCATCCTAGTGAAAACCTAGCGATAGGCGCCTTGATAAAACCCAAAAAATCAAAAATAAAAAAATACCAAAAAAGAGAAAAATACAAAAATACAAAAAAATCAAAAAACAAGAAAAAGTACCCTGATATAAACTTGGTAAATAGGCACCTCGGTAGAAAAAATAGAATCTCTTCCAAGTAGGTGAAAACCTAGTAAACAATCGCCTCTTGTAATTTAGCACTCCATCTATCAACATAGTTCTTTGCATTTATTGCCTTCTTAGGCTTCTGTTTTAGTTTGTACATATCTTTCTGTCACTTTTGTGATACCTTGGTTTTTGTTAGAACATTCATGGCTTGAAACTGATCAACGTTACTTTCTTAGGAAAATCAAACTGTTCAATCTCAGTGTCCTGGCAGTTTTAACCAAGTCATCATTGTGTATGTTGCACCTGGTTTTCCAATCTGAGTCAATTTCCATTGTTTTTATGTGTATTGACACATCATAGGGAATCTTTAATTGGAGATAAGATGGAGGCATCCTTTTTGGGTGGTTTTAGTTTATGGTTTTTTAATACCGGTTGATGGTTCTTGTATTGTATCTCCTATATAGTAGGTGTGTGAGATGAAGGGTTTGTGTAAGAGTCTTATAGCTTTTTAATTACCTCTGGATCTTTGGTTTGTGATACTCTTGAGAGAAGTTTTCTTTGCAAGTATATTGTAATATATTATTGATTATTGAATAATATATTGGGTTGTTTTTGGAGTGTGGGGATTTTCTCCCGAAAGGGGTTCCCTGTGTAAATCATTGTGTTGCATGCATATTATTTTATGCTAGTTTTGTTAAATTTTTGTAACTATTATAAAGATTTGAGAATGTTTTTATATTACCCTCTCCTCAAGATTAGTGTAGGAAGTTGTTCCACTATTTAACTTCCTAACAATAACAAAATGTTATAGCCTATTTTTAATCTCAAGGCATTACACATTCCATAATCTTCATACAACTCATTCTAGGGCACTCTAGGGATCTTCATAGTTTTTTGGACCTTTTTTTACAAAAAAAAATCAATTTTATGAGTTTCTGCTAGGGTTTGCATGTTTTATCATACCTATTTTTTAGGGCTTCTCATCAGTCTCAGGTTTTTCAGCTCTGGGTTTTCTGATTTTCTTGCAACATTTTATTGTTTACAACTTTTCAAACAAAATCATGAGTATTCAAACAACCTATGGAGGGAAAATTATTATTTTTCTCAATGTATGGTGTGTTCTAGTCATGGAGCTCAATTTGTTCTCACTGATTCAGATTATGTGCCATTGTCCCTGCATTGTCCCAAGTTAGATGTCATCTTTAGTGCACATAATTGTTGTCAAGTATTCCAAGAAATCTATTCTAGTTTGCATTGAATGTCATGGAATGTATCAACTTATTGATATTGGAGTGAATCGGAAACATTGCTTTGGATACAAAGAGTTCATCTTCTATAGGTAATCTTTGGAATCAGTGTTATGGGACATCTTAACCTATCTTATCTCTCTTAGTTTCCTTAAGAGAATATGGATATTGGCTCACCTAAGCTCCAACAATAGATACAAGGTGTTTGTGACACTTTCTAAGTAGGGAAGCAACACATAACTTCATTTTTGGAGGGACAAGCTTGGAGACCACCAAATGCCCTTCAATTGGTTCATGCATACACTTTTTGACTAGCGAATACTACATCAGTCATTACTACCTGGTATCTTCTCTTGTATTTTGATGATTTTAGTAGGAAAATGTGGGTGTTTTTCCTCAAGGAAAAATCACAATTGTTTAATAAATTTCAAAAACTTAAATTATTGGTAGAAAATAATGTCAAAATGTTTAGTCATCACTCTTTAGTTTGATAATGGGGGAAAGATCTCTTGCAACAAATTGACAATATTTTTTCTAAACATTAAATTAAACATAATGCACCATACCCTATACCCCTCAACAAAATGGTGTAGTTGAGAGGAGAAACTATATTTTTACAGAAATCGCCCACTTTATGTTGGAGAATAGGAATGTTCCAAAGAAATTTTGGGTTGAGGTGGTCTACACTACACTATACCTTCTTAACAAGTATTTGTCATCAAGAAGAAGATCTTGGAGGAAGCATGGTTTGGGAGGAAATTACCACAAACCTACCACCTCAAGGGTTTTGGTTCTACTACATATTTTTGGATTCTAGATGCCAAGAGAACCGAACTTGACTCCAAAAGTCACAAGTTAACTCTTATAAGGTATAATGAAAATCATAATGCCTATAATCTAATTGATGTAGACAGTAATCATATAAATTTAGTAGGGATGTAGTCATTGATGAAGAAGGTGGGCCTTTTCATCTCTCTTCTCCCATCAATAGTAATAAAGATTAATGTTTGAAGGCTAAAAATTTGGGTGTTTTGCTTCCATTTTATTCACCTGAAGGGGAGGATTCTAAAGATTCTAAACTTATGGAATCTCTTAGGGAAGTACTAGTACCTATAGATTTTCCTCAGGATAACCTGGATCAACATCTAGATGATATAGTTCAAGGTAGCCCAAGTCATAATGACAATCTTTATTTGGGTGAAGGTGTTTCTACACTGCATCCTAAGTGGTGGGAGAAACTCATTGGTGATGTTCGGGATGATGAAATGGTTGATGATCGCTCATATAGAGGTAAGAGTAAGCATAATATAGTTAACTTTGTTCTTGTGACTAACATTAAAAATTTTTATGAGCCTTAAGATTATTCATTGGGAAAATGTAAGTATAAATGGGAAACAGCTGTGAAATCCAAACATCAAAGCCTTTTGGAAAATAATAATTGGGTTGTTTTAGAGTTTCCACCAAGGAAGAAACACAATAGTTGCAAGTGTATCTATAAAGTCAAGTACAAATCTGATGGAACACTTGCCAAATAAAAAATACAAAATTAGTGGCTAAAGGATTCTCGTAGAGAGGAGGAATGGACTATGAGGAGATATTTGCTCCTATGACAAATATGTGCACCATCTATCTATCTTTAGCAATGAAAAAAAAGTTTGGCTAGACATTCCACCGAATGAATGTAAAGAGTGTCTTCCTCAATGTAGATTTGGAGGAAGAGGTATACATGACCTAGCCTTAGGGTTTTTAGGTTGCAAGAAAAAAGCATCAGGTATGCACACTCATGAAAGCTCTTTATGACCTAAAATAGGAACCTAGAGCATGGTACATAAACATCAACAAGTATTTGGATGACCAAGGGTTTCAAAGAAGTCCTTTAGATCCCAATTTGTATGTCAAATGCATAGGTAATGGTACCATTCTTATTTTCATATTTGTGGATGATAATATTATTACAGTTAGTGGGACCCACTTGCTTGAGCAAATCAAACTCAATTTGTGTTAGGATTTTTATATGACAAATTTAGGTCTCAATATTATTGTCTAGGTGTAGAAGTTTGGTATATAGGTGGTGGAATTTTTATTTCTTAGTCTAAATATGCCACGACTTTGCTAGACAATTTAAAAATGATAGATTGCAAAATCTCATCTATGCCTACAAAGAAAGGGCTGAAAATTTTAGTCAAATCAGACTCAAAAGTGATCAATGAGTCAAAATTCACGCAACTAGTGGGAAACTGTATCTACCTTATAGCCACTAGACCTAATTTTAGTTATGTTTCGAGTTACATTTCTCATTTTATGACGACCCCAAAGGTAGAACATTGGGTTGCAATGAAGTGGGTACTACAATATGTGAAAGAGACATTTGTTAGGAATAACAATCCACCAACACAACTGAGAGGGGGGGTGAATCAGTTGTAAGACAGATAATTAAACATTAGACTTATGAAACACCATAATACAATCCTTTGTTTTTTATGAAACCCTGTTAAACGTAAAACCCTAGTGGGAATTAGCACCCACAAATAGTGTACTAAGATTATAGTATCCCTCCTAAAAGATTATTCCTTTTAAGAGCTTATTAATGCATTACAGTACATAGTCCTTGTTAAAGGACATACCTTGTTAGGATTAAAGAGAACAATGGGATCACTACCCAGGCATGCTGCCTAAAGAAGGTTAAATCCACCTTTAGGACTTACTGTCTGAAACACAAGTATATATGAAATATACAATCCAACGAAATGTCCAATAGAAACTATCTTTGCTTTATTAGTTCCAATGAAACCTCTTAATCACGACCTCTGATCTACATCCTGTAGACTTCACATAAACAAGCTCGTAGCTTACACACTTTGTTGTTACCACACTCTCCACAAAAGAAAACAACTTTCTTTTATATGTGTTTATAATAAGAAATTAGGTCGGCCAATTAAAATTTCCCCAATGTACAAATAATTATATAACCCTTTGCTAAGATACACACAGTACAAATAAAAATTAAAAATCAATTACAATCCATCAAATATAATTCAAGATCCTTAATCCACACTCCTCGTCCATAATACATGTTTCATCTTTGAAGTTGGCCCCAAATAGGTCTTCTCCAGAACACATGCCATAACGGACGTCACCAAGAGTCTTGCGACCCAAGAATCATAAAAACATTCCTCAACATGTCTTTTGTCATTCCTCAAGCTCGCATAACATGAAACGATCTCGCACGCAAGTTATCCTCAAAACTCAGAGACTAACTTTGTCACAGTTCACGGTCACTATCCAGTACCCAGTATTCACTAAAACAAATGTAACTTACTCCATCTGCAACATTAATCCAAGTGATCTTAGACATAAGATCACAACACATCCTCATCTTTTCATGATCTAAATCAACCATACAGTACATGTACACTTTTGTGAGTCGTCTAAGAAACAATAATGACTAATTGTTTTGTCTCATTAGAAACATATGTTGACATCAGTGACAAAACATGAATGGCAACAAATACAACAAAAACCAATTCCAACAATATCCCCCTTTGGCATTGATTGCAACATAGGAGAAAATCCATCAATCCAAAGAGTACCTATCTCAATACAATCTTCTCAATATCCTCTTCATAGCTCTCCCTAAAATAGTAGGGATTTTCCATAGTCTCTCTTTATAGAATCTCTCCCCCTTTGACATCAATGGAAAAGGGTGTCATTAGTCTACTTATGACCATATTTACTCTACACGGTGTAGCTTTTTCAAATCTTCATGCCTGCAACAACCAGGTGCATAATCACCCAAATGTGTTATAATGTTCCTATGATCACTCCCCCTGAGGGGTAGATCCATAGGGGATCTCACCACAAGCATACCTCTGAGATACTCAAAGGCGTCCTTTGGAAAATGTTTTGTAAATATATCTACAATTTGTTCCTTTGTGCTGATATAATCTAATCTAATCTCCTTCTCTGCAACCTCGTCTCTCAATAAATGATACTTAATGGAAATATGTTTAGTCTTCAAATGCATAACTAAATTTTTTGACATATTCATTGTGCTAGTATTATCAGAATGAATAACCACTGGCTCATAAAAATTTATCCCAATGTCCTTCAACATTTGTTTCATCCAAACAATCTATGTGCAATTTATAGCAGCAACAACATACTTTGATTCAGGAGTAGACTGAGTTGTATAGTCTTGCTTCTTACTCAACCAAGAAACCAATATTTTTCCAAGAAAGAATGCACCACCGCTTGTACTCTTTCTGTCATCAACATTTCCTGCCCAATCAACATCAGTATAAGCATGCAAAACAAAATGATCAATTTTTTTATACCATAAGCCATAATATAGTGTTCCTTTTAGATATCTACATATTCTTTTTATAGTAGCAAGTTGTGTCTCATTAGGATTTTCTTGATATCTTGTCATAATTCCAACTGCATTAGCAATATCTAGTCTAGTGTGAGTCAGATATTGTAGGCCTTCAATCATAGATTTGTACTTTGTCTGAAAAACACTTTAAGATTCATTAGTAGTAGTAAGCTTGTGACCAGTAACCATAGGTGTTCCAACAGGTTTATAATCTTCCATTCCAAAAAATTTCAACATTTCCTTAAGATACTAGGTCTGAGAAATAAAAAATACCATTCTTGTTCTGATATATTTATAGCCCAATGAAAAATTTCATCTCACCAATCATCAACATCTCAAATTCATTTTCCATTTCCTTAGAGAAATTTTTACTCATTTCATCATTACCTCCAAAAATGATATCATCTACAAAAACTTCAACTATTAAAATTTCATCTTCACTAGTTCTTAATTAGTACAAATTATTGTATGCATTACCTTTTCTGAAACCAAGACAAAGTAGATACCTGTCCAATCTAGCATACCATGCTCTAGGTGCCTGTTTCAGTCCATACAAAGCCATCTTCAACTTGCAAACCATGTCATCATCGTCTGTCAGAGGGAATCCATCAAGTTGTTCAATATATACTTCCTCCTCTAGATCTCCATTCAGAAATGTAGATTTCATATCCATCTCATATACTTTGAATTCTTTGTATGCAACATAAGCAAGAAATAATCTTACAAACTCAAGCTTAGAAAAAAGAGAAAATGTTTCTTCAAATTTTATGCCTTCTTGTTGTGAATAGCCTTTACAAACTAGTCTTGCCTTATTTCTTACAAATATTCCATCTTCATTCATCTTGTTTCTGAAAACTCATTTAGTCCCTATAACATTCTTATCTTTAGGTCTAGGAATAAATTCCCAAGTTTTATTTTTCTTTATCTTTTCCAATTCTTCCTGCATAGCTTTAGTCCAAGATTCATCTCTACATGCCTCATCAGTAGTTTTTGGTTCAACTTGAGAAATCAAACAAATTTCATCTCTTAATCTCGATCTTGTCATCATGCCTTTATTTGCATTACCAATAATTTGATTCTCAGGATGGTTCTTCTTAACATACTTTGGTGTCTTAGGAATTTCAGTAGAATCATTTGAGTCATCCTGGCATACCTCAATCTTATGATCAATCTCAAAAGGTTCTTCCTAATTTGTAGTAACCTCCTTGTTCTCTGTAGTCTGGTTACAGTCATATATTCTTTCCTGAGTCTAGAACTTCTCATCAATCCTCACATTATCACTTTCAATCATCTTCCTCAATCTCAAATTAAAACATTTATAAGCTTTTCTCTTAGTGGAATAACCAAGGAAGATTCCTTCATCACTTCTCACATCAAACTTACCTATCTCATCATCTCTTTTGATATAGCATTTACTACCAAATATTCTGAAATATTTCACAGTAGGAGTATGATTAAACCATAATTCATAAGGAGTCTTACTTGTACCTTCTCTGATCTGAATTTTGTTCAAAGCATAAACATCAGTACCAACAACTTCTCTCCAATGAACATGTGATACATTTCCTTCCAGCAACATAGTTCTTTCAGCATCTAATATTGTTATATTTCTTCACTCTTCTATTCTATTATGTTGTGGTGTCCTGGGAGTGGATGTTTGTTAGTATATTCCATGCTCTTAACAATAGGTATTGAACAAATATGAAGTAAACTCTCCACCTCTATCTGATCTAAAACATTTTATCTTTAAATGTGATTCATTCTCAACTTTTTCTTTGAATATCTTCAATTTGTTAAATGCTTCAGATTTCTCTCTAAGATATGTAACCCACATCATCATAGAAAATTCATCAACAAAAAGTATGAAATACCTTTCACCATAGTAAGATCTCATTCTTGTAGGACCACACAGATATGTATGCACCAGATCCAACTTCCCTTTTGTTTCCCCACTTTTGGTCAACATGCCTTTAGGAAAAATTGGACGTTCGAGGTATAGTAGTGGTCTTGAAATCTTCATGTGAGTCCTCGGTCTAAGTCTAGCTTTTCCCTTAGGATAGGCGACCTTTACCAGATTTTCCAAATTTGACTTCTCTTTTGTGAACTGGAGGGATTTTGCATTTGAGATCATGTTTTCATTGGGTAGGTTAAGTTCCCAATCTGGTAAAGGTCATGGTTCAAATATTTCTAACATCAATTTTACATGCAATGGAAGCATTTAGCCATAACTCTTCATTTTGCAGCTTGGCAGAAAATTGGGTTTGTGCTTCTCCACCGGCAAAAAATTATTAGCAGAGTGTATCTTCCGCTGACGACTACTAAGTGATGTCTCAGCAAGAAGTACAGTCAAGAGGAATTATACCTCTACAAGTCAAGAGGAATTATTCAATAAAAATAAATCGAGGAAATAAGTCTAAAGGCAAAAAAATGGAAAATGGCTTCTCCACTACTTCGACGGGTGGGTTTTGACCCATAGAGTATGTTTTTCGCCAAGCCATTTAAATGAAGTGATTTCGAGGAAGAATCTACCTCATAAAGAATCTGAGATATAAAGAAGGAAGATGAAATCAACACATGCCATTTTGGCACCCTGATAGATCAAATTTCCCATTTAGCGGATTTTTGAACCGAGAGCACTCCAAAAGTACTTCTCCACCCAAAGGAGAAGTGGAAAAGTAATTTTCCACTACCTCAGGAAAGTTACCATTGCAGTTACTAAAAGTGAAAAGACATTTCTTAACGGCCTATAAGAGCAAGGTAATTAATTCAAATAAAGCCGTTTTACTTCATAATGGACTGTTTCATTAATGTTGAGGTCTTTTCATTTGTATGGAGCAGGAAGTCAGCCGTTAAATGGTAAGAATTTAAAATTTATAAGGTTAGTTGGAGGTTACCAACAGAGCTATTGTTTTCTTAACAAATTGTTTGAATCAAAAGAATTTGATACTAGTTGTTCTTTTCCCCTGCATTCTTATTCTTAAAAGATATTCTTCATTTCCAAATCAAATCATTAAAAGTATGGCTTCCAGATTCATGGGATTTGAGAGAATGAACGGAATTACTTCTGAATGGCATAAGATTTTGGATACGTCTCTGAAGTTATTTGATATGAAAAACTTCCAGAATAGACTAAAAGTGGACTAGATACATCCCATCACTGAGAAGTTGAAGGAGATCAGATTAGTTGAGGCCGCTGGTTTTCCCATGGCTGTTCAAGCCCCAGAATTGATCTTGGAATGCATCACTTGATACAACCCAGATACCAAGCAAATCCTCTTGCCCAATGATACGATGCTACTATCCATTGAGAGAGAATTGGTCTAGAACTCGCTTCACATCCCAGAGCAAGGTGAGTATTCAGAAATGACATATAGTCAAGCGATGACTGAATATATTGCCAAAAAGTCAATTTGGAAGAAGGAGATAATGAAAGCATGGTTTCAAGAACCCAAGAGCGCCAAAGGGAAGCTACCAAAGACACTATACGGAACTAATTTGAAGCTGGAGATCATAGAAATTTTGGTGTTACTCCACATGATCAAAGGTGAGAGTGAGGCACTCAATTTTTTTGATCATCACTTCTTCCTAGTTCAGGTAATTTGTTCCCAACACCACTTCATTGCTTGGGTCCTTATGGTAAAAGAGAACCTTTCGAAGGCCCTAGATATAGCTAAGTGCCAGAATGAATTTTATATGTCTTCAGTCTTGTTGTATATTCTGGCAACAATCCAAATTTGGCCAGGTCTTCCTAGATTAGAGGAATTTCCTGATGATGTTAAGAGTTACAAATTTTTCCCCTCTTTACAATTACACAACAGTTATGTAGAGTACCTTCGGGTTAATGATGCATTTACAATGATATTTTGCAGGAAGCTACAAGGTTGTCCAGAAAGGAGATTCTCCCCCAAAGCCATGACTTTCATCAGCCAATTTGGATGCTATTTTATTCAATTCAGAGATTTGTCATACCTTCGTCTTGCAGGTTTTGATGACTTTCCTTTGAAGCTGCCCAGATATCCTACAGATATGATCGTGCTGGTGGAGATGATGAGGCAAGCACTCCAAGTGAATTTGATATGTGTCGATGCCAAGAAGAAAGGCTACGACTTCCCCATGACTATCGATGCCTACAGTTGTTCTTCCCAGTTTGAGGCGAAGAATGTCCTAAAGGCATTTTCCAAGAGGTTTTCGTTGGAAACCTATGACGTTCTGAGGCTACAATATGATCCAGTTAATTATGCTCGTGATTATCTACAAATGATCTGAGTTATCCACCATGTAGATGACATTGAAGACTACTGGGCGAATTCTAGAGATGATCTAGAGAGCAGAGATAGGTTCTATGCTAGATTAACAATTGAACAAATCAAAAAGTTCAAGGTCAATTTTGCAATCGAAGGGCTACTAGATGACTACCAGCACATGTATGATAATACCTATCTCAAGAAGATCAAGCCTCTCTCCATCATTTTTGAACCCATGTTAGACCAAGTCGTCGGTGACTTGCAGACCCTAATGAGTGGTATTTATAAGAGGACAGAGTAGTGGGTTGAATGGACAGCAGGAAGAAGGAAGAGGTTGTGAAGGAAGCCTCATACTCAAAGGACTCTGAAAAAGGATTCCTCCAACATTGCAACAACTTATTTGGTAGTACTCCCAACTATGTCCAAGAGTTCTTCTCAACTAGCTGGTGGAGGTGATGAACCTCCTGAAAAGGAAGTTCAACGAAAGAAGACTTGTGGAGGAGGTTCACTCCCAAATATTGGAACAACAGAGGAACCCACCAAGGGTGCAAAACTAGAGCGATCAAAAAAAGAAGTCACTGTAGATGTACCGGTTGACACCTCAACCCAGGATTCTCCAAGGCGAGGGTCCCCCATCATAGTGGAAGTGGGTGAAGATACTCCTTCAACCACAGAATCAGAAGAAGAGGTTAGGAAAAAGAAGAAGGTCACTTCAGTAGCCAAATTGGTGTCATCTTCTCCTACCTCGATAAATCCATTTTCTTCTAGACCAAAGGCTACACCCCCAGTCATAAGGAAGTTGTTCATTGAGGAGTTAGTTTCTGCCAAAAAAGTTACCAATGCAGAATCATGAATAGAGAATACTCTGGAATGCAAGAGGAAGAGGGTAGAAGAAGGGATTTCCAGAAAAGACACTTTGTCACGAGCCTTTCAACCCAAGGCCGCTACGAGTAAATAGAAGAAAGTAAAGATGATGTCTACTCTGGGTCGTGACCCTGAGACCGGACACTTCACTATGGAAGTGGCCAAGCCAACCAAGGAAGGTAGATTCAAAGATATGACTGCTTTAGATTTTCAGTTGTAGTCATTTGATATGGGGTTGGCTCATCATGACACCAAGATGGACTGGTGTAAGTCTACTAATGTGGTGATAGAGGAAGAACTCAAGGAGCTCAAGACTGCCAAGGTTCAACTGAAGGCAGAAGTGGCTGAGCTGAAAATTTTCATAAGACAACTCCTCACTCCAATTGCAAGTGTCCCCAGCACCCAAACCACCTTTGATCCCAGTGTGGTGGAGAATCAAGCTATATTAGCCAAGTTGCAAGAAGATAGGCAATTTGATCAGATCGGCAAGGGATGGGTTGAGAGACTCAAATCTAAAGGGTTGGCAGTTGTCAAGCAGTTGGGTAATGCTCTCTTGAGGTTGGAGACAAAAAGGATTAACAAGAAGAAGAATTTGCAAACTCTCGCATCTGAGAGAGCAAAGTGCCAGGAGTGCATAGTGACGCTCCATGTAGCGGTGAAGATGAAAACCAAAGAGGCGTTGAAATCCAAGATTTTGCAGAAGGGAGATGAACCTCTAATCGAGTGGCTTCAAAGTCTAGATTTCAAAATTGAAATGATTATCCAGGCCGACATGGGGTTGCTTAAAGTAGACGTTAAGGTCAAAGAAGAACAAAACAAAGACTTCAAGATTCTTCAAGGTTTGCATACAAAATCACAGACAAGTGTAGAAGGTAAGGAAATGATAGGATTGGCCAATATGCAAAAATCATTCTCTGATTATGTAGACAAGCTATTAGAGCCATATTCCACCCACTTGGACAAAGTGCCAGAGCTTCAACAGTTGAGTGGATGTATTTACAAAGTCATGGAAGAATTGAAGGATCGGACAGACGCAATTAAAATTCTGGCTAAGGAGCATTCTAGGTGGCTCATCTGATACACCAATGTTCACGTTAACAGACATGAGGAACTCATCAAAGTTATCACAGCTGTCACTGCCTATAGAGCTAAATTAGGCAAAGGGAGCAAAACCGAAGCTTAGGTAGATTCTCTCTTTGTACTAAATTTTGACCAATGTTGTAATGGATAAACCTTTGGCTATCAATTTTAGTTGGGGAATTTGAACCGTTTTGGTTACCCCCTTTTGTAACGGCCCAATCTGGGACTCTATATGTACTTTTTCCAAAATCAATACAAAAGTTGGCTAAATTTTGGTGGGAAAGATAGCATTTTGCTAAGTCAAATTTGTATGTCTGAATACCATTGTTTTATCTGTTCCATTTGCATTGCATTTATCTTTCTGTTGAATTTGGATGTTTCTTTGAAGTTAGATTTACAATCTGTGATCGAACCAAAGCTCTGTATTATTATTTGATACAATTAGCTAAAGGGGAAATTCATTGTTATCTTAAGTTTGGGAAACATTCTTGTGATATAGATCAATTCATTGTCATTCCATCATTAATCTTTAGTCTTGCATCTGCATTTTCAATAGAAGTTCATGCATTACCAATTTTGGGAGTTAATCTGATTGATGAAGTCCTAGAGTTGGCTAGATTTAGAGTTGAATTCATCCCGCCTGAGCTATTTCCTGCCTAGGTTTATCTTGGTTTACCTCTTCTATTCTCGGGTCAAGAACATACCCCTGTTAGACTAGGAAAGAACAAAATTCACTGAAAATCATTCATATAAGGGAGTTGTACCTTTAAATTCATAGGGAAATTAGTTTTTCAATAACAATTTTCCAACTATTATATTCGATTGTTCTTAAGTACTTTGGGTATTTTAGGGTTAAATTTAAAAGAAAAATCTGTTTACCAACAGATTTTTGGAAACTCTACTGGGGAAATGAACAGTCGTTATAACTAGAAGCATATCATAGAGAAAGATGGTGCTTCCCCATGAAAACATAATCCCTGTGCTCCAACTGAATCTTGGATTCCAAGATGATTAAGAAGATCTCATTTCCTCATTAAATACTTTTGTCTGGAGATACAGAAAAAGCACCGAACATTATAGAAGTGCCACTCTTGTGCTAGAGCAAGAAGAAGCTAGAGCAGAAGCAATTGAAGAAGTCATCTAGAGGAGAAATTTAAGAAGGGTACAACACCAAGCAGAGCGTGAAGCTAGGCTACAAAATTAAGTTGAAAATCTGGAGTCTAAAAGATTTCTCAGAAGTACAAGGAAAGAAGGTAACACAGACCCAGTCTTTGAGAGACTTGAGGGTATTAACTTTGCTCTTTTAGAAATACCTCACCAAGGAAATAAAACCACAAGGAGTCAAAGTAGACCTTCTTCACCTCCTAAACAAACTACTCAATTGTCCACCACTTGCCAAGTATTAACTTTGCACAGTGTAGTTTCCCCTCTTGTTATCAATTTAACACCCTATCTACCCCAAGTAGCTATGGCACTTCCCTGGGCCGCCACAGTCAGACCTCTACAATTAGCAGCATATAATCCTCTCCCTTCAGGTTTTAGAAAGAACTTTCCCAAATTTTTTGGAGACGGGAAAGTATCTACAGACGAGCACATTGCCGCATTCTTTGCTTCAATCAATATCCTAACAGTACGAGATGAGGATGTGGCCATCAAATTATTTGTTGAGACCCTCGTTGAAGGTGTTGTCGATTGGTTTCACCATTTACCTAATTCCTCTATCACAGATTGGGCTTCCATGAGAGTTGCCTTTGAAAGAAGGTTTAAAACTGTTGAAGATGAGCATGCCCTATTGACGCAATTAACTTCCATCAAGAAAGAACCCTCTATCAGTATGAGGGATTTTATAGCTAAATTCAACAAGCTTGTAAATCGTATTCCAGCAGCTGATAGGCCTACGGTGGGAAATTTGAAAACATTCTTCATAAGTGCTATGCCATCAGACATCAATTATGATCTAAGAAGGGTGAATCCTGTAGATTTGGATGATACACAGAGAACTGTCATAGAACGTGAAGACCATATGATCTCATCTAGGAAATGGAAAAGAGAGGTACAATCTAGAGTCGGTAGTAGAAATACTACATCATCGGATGAGATTATTCAAAAATTGTCCAATGAATTCAACGCCTTCAAGAGGCAACTCCCTAGATTTAATAATCCCTACCAGCAAAACTTTCAGGATTAGCCTGGGAGAAATAACAAGGGGAGGAATGTTGATGGAAAGGTGTTATAGTTAACTGCTCCACCATAGAGGCTAGCTATAGAAGCTCCTCCTAAAAAGGAAACATATGTGCCTTCCCCCTAACTATTGATCATGATGGAGAGAGTTTCCCTGATGTAGCTCGTGCCTAGTAGATGCATCAGACTAATGAGTGGAATGCTGGAGTATCTGGAGCTGAACCAGATTCATACTCACATGGTGACTCTGAAAACTTATATTTAGAGTATGAATCAGATTCAGAGCAAGGAGCAACATGTTATGCTACCATAGACGGGACCTCTTATACAGTCTTGACCCAGAGTCAGAAGGATAAAATCCCCGCTTCAACACCTCCTCTTAAAAATAATGAAACGTCTACTTCCTATTCTAAGGAAGCCAATCAAGGAGTGAGAATTCTGCAACCAGGTAAGGAGCAAAGCTCTTTTGATATTATTCAATTCTATAGAGATTCTAGAATTCAAATTTCCCCTATAGACTACCTTAAGTCTAATCCCATAGAATTGCAAAAGCTAGTAGACTATTGTAAAGAAGGAAATCCAGAGTTAGACCAAAATGTCATGACTACTATAGAAAACAAGTCTATATTTGTAGAATCAAATAAGCAAGGGGAACCTTCTGTTTTGGCCACTTTCCCGGGCCAGAAGCTTGACCCTTTCTATGTGTCATTATATATTAATGGTTGCAAGTTGATAAATTGCATAATAGATTCCAGAGCTTTAGATAATGTAATACCATCTACTGTGGCTAAAGCTTTAGGGCTTACTCTCACTAAAGCCCATGGTTGGTGTTACTCTATGGATTCCAAGCAAGTACCCCTAGTTGGCCAAATTAAAGATGCTCAAGTAGCTCTAGCGGAACACCCTGAGAAGAAGTTGTTGCTAACAATTCTTGTTGCTAATATACCCGCTAGTTACGGTTTGCTATTAAGCAGGAGTTTCTGCAGAGACCTTGGAGGATAGGTAAAGATGGATTGGTCTCAAGCTTTAATCCCAGTGGGCAATAAAAAGATTAAACTGGTTCCTGAGGAGAAAGCTAAGTTTACAGTGCTGAAATCTGATGACCCTAAAGCCCAAATTATGTATCAAGAAATGGAATTTGGTAACTATATGTTGTTTACTAGTGATCTCAATGAGGAAATGGAACCTGGAGAAGAGGAAAAGAAGTTTCCCGCTAAAGAAATGCTACCACAGATTTGGACTCTTGAATTTGATGGCAGTTGCGCGTCGTCAGGATCTGGTGCAAGTGTGGTCTTGATATCACCAAATAGACTATGTTATCCCATGGCTTACAAATTGGAGTTCGGGAACACCAACAATACTGCCGAGTATGAAGCCCTCTTGTTAGGGATCATCGCTGCAAAGGAAAAAGGTGTGAAGATTTTAAGAGCTCGTGGTGATGCTGAGCTGATCGTGCACCAAGTCAAGAAGTAATACTCCATAAAAAACCACAGATTAAAAAATTATAGAAACAGAGTATGGGACAAAATAGAGGCACTAGATGCATTCTTTATTGAATCAGTGCCAAGAGAATTAAATTCCAAGGCAGACTCCTTGGCCGTGTCAGCCTCACTACTCCTCCCTCACCCAGAATTCAAAGATAAGAAGTACCAAGTAGAGATTGTATATCAACCATCTATGCACGATAATGTAGAGGATTGGCAAGTGTTCTAAGATGACCAGAACCTCCTTCTCTTTCAGGAAAGTGGTGGTGACTTCCATAAAGATGTTCCTAATAGAACTAAAGGAGATCATCAAGACACGTGGAAGAAAGATAAGTCCGATGTTATCTAGTTACAAGGCAACATCATTCCTCCCCATTTGGTCACTCTTGAGAATCTTTTCAATAGGCATGATAACTTTGTGAAGAAGAAGAGAATCGAGAGAGGTCCTACTACTGGTGAATATGAGGGAATGAACATAGGAACTGAGAAGGATCCCAAGATGAGAAAAATCGGGAAATTTTGTACTGAAGAGGAAAGGATCAAGGCCAGGAAACTCTTCCTAGAATACCAAGATGTTTTCACCTGGAGTTATGAAGATTTGAAGAGTTTTATGAACGGGAAATTCAAACACCAGATTCCTTTGAAACCTGAAGCAACTCCATTTAGGCAGAAACAAAGGAATTACAACCCCAAAGTTTTTGATGCTATATTCAAGTAGTTTGATAAAATGCTCAAAGCAAGGATCATATACCCTATCCACCATTCTACTTGGGTAGAAAACATAGTACCAGTGAGGAAGAAGAATGGAGAGATAAGAATCTGTGTTGATTTTAGAAATATTAATCAATCCTCCTTGAAGGACAATTACGCACTCCCCAATATGGATCATATTTTGTAGATCATGGCTAGAGCTAAAATGATGTCCATGTTAGACGGCTTCTCAGGGTATAACCAGATTGAAGTTGAGAAAGTAGACCAGCATAAAATGACTTTCACTACTCTATGGGGCACCTTCGCATACCACAGGATGTCATTCAGATTAATCAATGTTGGGGCTACCTTTCAGAGAGGCATGGACCTTTCCTTCAGTGAAATGAACAAAAAAATCATTGGTATGTATCTGGATGACCTTACTGTATTCTCTAGGAAAAGAGTAGATCACATAAATGACTTAAGGAGAGTTTTGCAAAGGTGTCGGGAAGACAAAATTTCATTGAATCCTAAGAAGTTAGTTTTCTGTGTAACTAAAGGGAAATTTTTGGGCCACATTATCTCCCAAGAAGGAATAAGGATTGACCCAGAAAGAGTAAGAGCCATCCAACAATTGAGTTTACCTATGAACAAAATTGGAGTGAAATCATTTTTCGGTCAAGTAAACTTTCTCAAGAGATTTGTTCCGATTTCTCTGAGATTACCAAATGCATAGCTGACATGATGAAAGGAAATGTGAGTTTCAAGTGGAACGATCCCGGTAAACAAGCCTTCAAAAGCATAAAGAATGCCATAGCCAATGCTCCTATGTTATGTCACCCAGATTATAAGAAAGATTTCAAAATTTATTGTTACTCTTCTGAACATACTCTGTCAGCCATTCTCATGCAAGAGAATGAAGAAGGGATTCAAGCTCCCATTTCTTTTATGAGCACACCTCTGAAAAATCATGAGCTGAGATACTCTCAAACTGAAAAACATGCAATTGCAGTGGTAAAGGCTTTGAAGAATTCCAAGTTTTACATTTTATACTCTCACTCTCTGGTGTATGTGCCTGATATTGCGGTAAAAAGTATACTGACTCAACAGGATGTAGGATGTAATAACAGGGGAGCATGGGTACCTAAAACCCAAGAATATGACATAGAGATCAAGCCCACCAAGCTGATGAGAGGAAAATAAAACAGATGAATACTCAGAAGCTGTACACTTAGTTTTGGCAGTAAGAATGCAAGACCCTTGGTTTGAAAATATCATGTATTTCTTGACATATAGTGAATGCCCTAAAGGGTTAACTCCAAAGCAAAGAAGAGACCTAAAACTAAAAGCTTCTAAATATGTAATCTGGGAAGATAGATTGTATAAGAGATCTATAGATGGGACTTTCCTTTGGTGTGTCGACAGACAACAACAAGAGAAGTTGTTAAAGGTGTTTCATGATGAAGCTTGCAGAGGACACTTCTCCTCATCGGTCACTACATTTAAGATTCTAAGATAATGTTATTACTAGCCAGGAATGTTTAGAGATGCATACCATTGGGTAGCGAGGTGTGAGAAATGAAAAATGTTTACCGGAAAGCCACAATTGGAAGCATTACCCCTAAGACCAGTGGTAATTGAAGGTCCTTTTCAGCAATGGGGTCTTGATTTTATTGGTCCTATAAACCCCACGTCTAGCGCAGGTCATACCTATATAATCACTATGAATGATTACTTCACGAAATGGGTAGAGGCAAAAGAAACCAAGAGAACTACTTCAGAAGTAGTATGTGAGTTTATCAAAGAAAACATTCTGGTAAGGTTCGGCGTGCCTATTAAGTTAGTTATGGATAATGCTGCGTACTTTTCTTCTCAAGAAATTATAGAATTTTGCTTTGAGTATGGCATCATGATCAGTCACTCATCTGATTATTCCCCTCAAGGGAATGGTCAAGTGGAATCTAGCAATAAAAATTTGGTAAACATCATGAAAAAGCTTGTATCAGATAACCAGAAAACTTGGCACAAGAATATCTATGAAGTCCTCTAGGAAATAGAGTGCCTCCCAAAAGAGCCATTGGTGTATCTCCTTTTGAACTCGTTTACGGAGTAGAAGCCAGTCTTCCATTACCATTAGAGTTAGCTGCTTGCAAACTAAGGACAACAGTAGAGGATGGCATATATGAAGATGGTTTAGAAAAGAGGATCTTGTACCTGAGAAAACTGGAAGAAGAAAGGGAGAAGATGGTTGATCATATCACACGACACCAAATGCGTGTGAAGAACCTGTTTGATAAAAAGAGCAGACCTCAGAGATTTATGGAGGGAGAGATGGTGCTATTCTGGGACAAACGTAGGGCACCCAAAGGCATGCACAAAAAATTTGAAACACTATGGAAAGGACCTTTTAAGATCCATCAAGTGTTTGAGAAGAATTCGTTTAAATTGGCATATCCAGATGGTGAGGCACTACCCCTAACGTATAATGGTCAGGATTTAAAACTCTATCAGATTTGAATTGCAAACAAGTAACCCCTGTATTGTACCATAGTTATGTTTAGTTCCTATTTTTGTTTTCCTAGTTAGGGTTCTTTCCAGCTTTCCTTTCCATGTCTTACTTTAGTTTTGTTGTGAGTCAATTTTTATTGAGCCTTGCAAAACTAGACTTGAGTTCCTTGCTTGGACATGTGAATGTCCAAGTCCCCAGACAGAGCCAGTTGTTGCCCCACTTTTGGTCTGCATGCCTTTAGGAAAAAGTGGATGTTCGAGGTATAGTAGTGGTCCTGAAAGCTTCATGTGAGTCCTAGGTCTAAGTCTAGCTTTTCCCTTAGGATAGGCGACCTTTACTAGATTTCCCAAATTTGACTTCTCTTTTGTGAACCGGAGGGATTCTGCATTTGAGATCATGTTCATTGGGTAGGTTAAGTTCCCAATCTAGTAAAGGATGTGGTTCAAATATTTCTAACATCAATTTTACATGTAATGGAAGAATTTAGCCATAACTCTTCATTTTGCAGCTTGGCGGAAAATTGGGTTTGGGCTTCTCCACCGCTGGAAAAGTATCAGCAGTGTGCATCTTCCACCGACGACTACTAAGTGATGTCTCAGCAAGAAGCACAGTTCTAAAATGGATCCCTTAGGCTTAGAAGGACTGTTGTGTCTGAACTACACCTCTACAAGTCAAGATGAATGATTCAATAGAAAGAAATCGAGGAAATAAGTCTAATGGTGGAAAAATGGAAAATGGCTTCTCCACTACTTCGACGAGCGGGTTTTGACCCACGAAGTACATTTTCTACCAAGCCATTTAAATGAAGTGATTTTGAGGAAGAATCTGTCTCATAAAGAATCTGAGATATAAAGAAAGCAGATGAAATCAACACATGCCATTTTGGCACCCTGATAGATCAAATTTCCCCTTTGGTAGATTTTTTAACCGAGAGCACTCCAAAAGCACTTCTCTGCCCAAAGGAGAAGTGGAAAAGTAATTTTCTGCTACCTCAGGAAATTTGCCGTTGTAGTTACTAAAAGTGAAAAGACATTCCTTAACGGCTTGTAAGAGCAAGGTAATTAATTCAAATAAAGTTGTTTTACTTCATAACGGACTATTTCATTAATGTTGAGGTCTTTTCATTCGTGTGGCACGGGAAGTCGACCGTTAAACGGTAAGAATTCAAAAGTTATAAGGTCAGTTGGAGGTTGCCAACAGAGCTACTGTTTGCTTAACAAATTATTTGAATCCAAAGCATTTGATATTGGTTGTTCTTTGCCCCTGCATTCTTATTCTTAAAAGATATTCTTCATTTCTAAATCAAATCATTAAAAGTATGGCTTCCAGATTCATGGGATTTGACGGAATGAACGACATTACTTTTGAATGGCATAAGATTTCGGATACGTCTCTAAAGTTCTTTGATATGCAGAACTTCCAAAATAGACTAAAAGCGGATCAGATACATCTCATCACTAAGAAGTTGAAGGAGATTGCATTAGTTGAGGCCGCTGGTTTTCCCGTGGCTGTTCAAGCCCCAGAATTGATCCGGGAATGCATCGCTCGATACAACCCAGATACAAAGAAAATCCTCTTGCCCAATGATACAGTGCTTCTATCCATTGAGAGAGAATTGGTCCAGAACTTGCTTTGTATCCCAGAGCAAGCTGAGTATTCCGAAATGACATACAGTTGAGCGATGACTGAATATATTGCCAAAAAGTTGATTTGGAAGAAGGAGATAATGAAAGCATGGTTTCAAGAACCCAAGAGCGCCAAAGGGAAGCTGCCGAAGACACTATACGACACTAATTTGAAGCTGGAGATCATAGACATTCTGGTGTTACTCCACAGGATCAGAGGTGAGAGTGAGGCACTCAATTTTGTTGATCCTCACTTCTTCCTGGTTCAGGTAATCTGTTCCCAACACCACTTCATTGATTGGGCCCTTATGGTAAGTGAGAACCTTTCAAAGGCCCTAGATAGAGCTAAGCGCTAGAATGTGTTTTATATGTCTTCAGTCCTGTTGTATATTCTGGCAACATTCCAAATTTGGCCAGGTCTTCCTAGATTAGAGGAATTTCCTGATGATGTTAAGAGTTACGAATTTTTCCCCTCTTTACAATTACACAACAGTTATGCAGAGTACCTTCGGGTTAATGATGCATTTACAATGAGATTGTGCAGGGAGCTACAACGTTGTCCATAAAGGAGATTCTCCCCCGAAGCCATGACTTTCATCAGCCAATTTGGATGCTATTTTGTTCAATTTGGACATTTCTCATACCTTCGTCTTGCAGGTTTTGATGACTTTCCTTTGAAGCTGCCTAGATATCCTACAGATATGATCGTGCTGGTGGAGGTGATGAGGCAAGCGTTGCAAGTGAATTTTATATGTGTCGATGCCAAGAAGAAAGGCTACGACTTCCCCATGACTATCAGTGCCTACAGTTGTGCTTCCCGGTCTGAGGCAGAGAATGTCCTAAAGGCATTCTCCAAGAGGTTTTTGTTGGAAACCTATGATGTTTTGAGGCCATAATATGATCCAATTAATTATGCTCATGATTATCTGCAAATGAGTCAATATATCCACCATGTAGATGACATTGAAGACTACTGGGCCAATTGTAGAGATGATCTGGAGAGTAGAGATAGGTTCTATGCTAGATTAACCATTGAACAAATCAAAAAGTTCAAGGTCAATTTTGCAGTCAAAGGGCTACTAGATGATGGTCAGCACATGTATTATAATACCTATCTCGAGAAGATCAAGCCTCTCTCCACCAGTTCCGAGCCCATGTTAGACCAAGCCGTCGGTGACTTGCAGACCCTAATGAGTGGTATTTATAAGAGGACAGAGCAGTGGGTTGAATGGACAATAGGAAGAAGGAAGAGGTCGGAAAGGAAGCTTCCTACTCAAAGGACTCTGACAAAGGATTCCTCCAACATCGAAACAAGTTCTTCGGTAGTACTCCCAACTATGTCCAAGAGTTCTTCTCAACCAATTGGTGGAGGCAATGAACCTCCTGAAAAGGAAGTTCAACCAAAGAAGACTTGTGGAGGAGGTTCACTCCCAAATATTGGAACAACAGAGGAACCCACTAAGGGTGCAGAACCAGAGCAGTCAGCAAAAGCAGTCATTGTAGATGTACCGGTTGACACCTCAACCTAGGATTCTCTAAGGCGAGGGTCCCCCGTCATAGTGGAAGTGGGTGAAGATACTCCTTCAACCACAGAATCAAAAGAAGAGGTCAGGAAAAAGTAGGTCGCTTCAGTAGCCAAATTGGTGTCCTCTTCTCCTACCTTGGTATATCCATTTGCTTCTATACCAAAGGCTACACCCCTAGTCATAAGGAAGTTGTTCATTAAGGAGTTGGTTTCTGCCAACAAAGTTACCATCGCAGAATCATGGATAGAGAATACTCTGGAACGCAAGAGGAAGAGGGCGGAAGAAGGGATTTCCAGCAAAGACACTTTGTCATGAGCCTTTCAGCCCAAGGCTGCTACGAGTAAATAGAAGAAAGTAAAGATGATGTCTACTCTGGATTGTGACTCTGAGACCGGACACTTCACTATGGAAGTGGCCAAGCCAACCAAGGAAGATAGAATCAAAGATGTGACCGCTTCAGATTTTCAGTTGCAATCATTTGATATGGGGTTGGCTCGTCATGACACCAAGGTGGACTAGTGGAAGTCTACTAATGTGGTGATAGAGGAAGAACTCGAGGAGCTCAAGACTGCCAAGGTTCAACTGAAGGCAGAAGTGGCTGAGCTGACAAATTTCATAAGACAGCTCCTCACTCCGATTGCAAGTGTCTCCAATACCCAAACCATTTGTGTCTTGGGTTCTCTTCTGTTTTGGTTTATTATTTCTTTATATTGGTTATATTTCTGCATGTAATTGTTAGATTTTTGTCTTCGATTCCTAACACACCTTTAGGACTTACTGTCTAAAATACAAGTGTATATGAAATATACAATCCAATTAATTGTTGGATAACAACTATCTTTGCTTGATCAGTTCCAATGAAGTCTCTTAATCACAACCTCTTCTCTACATCTAGCAGAATTTGCATAAACAAGCTCGCAACTTCTACACTTCGATGTTACCACACTCTCCACAAAAGAAAAAAAAAACACTTTCTTTTATACAGGTTTACAATAAGCAATTAGGTCGGGCAATTAAGACTTCCCCAATGCACAAATAATTACATAACCCTTTGCTAAGATACACACAATACCTATAACAAGTAAACATCAATTACAATCCATAAAATATAATCCAAGGTCTATAATCCATGCTCGCCATCCATAATACACACTTCATCTCTGAAGTCAGCCCCAAATATGTCTTCTTCGGAACACACGCCACAACTGACGCCGGAGTCTTGCGACCCAAGAATCATAACAAACATTCCTCAACATGTCTTCTGCCATTCCTCAAGCTCGCATAAAATGAATCGATCTCACACACAAGTTATCCTCAAAACTTAGAGACTAACTTTGTCACAGTTCACTGTCATTGTCCAGTACCCAGTCTTCACTAAAACAATTGTAACTTACTCCATCTGCAACATTAAGCCAAGCAACCTTAGACATAAGATCACAACATATCCTTGTACACATCCTCATCTTCGCATGTTCTGAATCAACCATATAGTACTCGTACACTTCTGTCAGTCATCTAAGCAATAGTAATAACCAGTTTGTTCTATCTCGTTAAAAACATATGTTGACATTAGTGACAAAAATGAATGCCAACAACTACAACAGAAACCAATTCCAACACATTTGACTTTGGCATTTTGTACAATAGTATCAAAGATCCTAGGCTGGTTGGTTTCATAGGTTTAGATTTGGTATAGGTGCAGTTACATGACTAGTAAGAAGTAGTAGGTAGTAGTTATTTCCTCAACAAAAGCACTATATCGGGGAACTGTCAAAGTAACATGTGACGCAGCTTGGCTTCAGAGGATGCTTTCTAACATGAAAATGTCTCGAGAAGGACCTTCACCCTTGTTTTGTGACAACCAAGGGGTGCTAATGCTTGCCAAATATTTTATCTCCTATGAGTGAACAAAACATGTTGAGCTTCATTATCACTTTATTCACCAACTTGTCAAAAATAGATCAACAATGTTGCAATATGTTTCATTTAAGGATTAGACTGTAGACATTCTTAGCAAGTCCTTGAGTCCAAGCAAGTTTGTAAAAATTTGGGATAGACTTGGTGTAGTTAGTCAATTGATCACTAAGGGAGGGTATTAAACTAATAGTTATATTTAGTTTATAATGGTCAATTAGGATAGTGTTTTAGTAACTTTCTTTTATTCTTAGTTAAGTTCTTATCCTTCACATTTTTGAGTTGTCGATCTTATCTGTTATGAAAATATCTTTGTAATCTCTTATTTAAGGAGACTTTCACTCCCCAATCATTTATCAAATATCTTGATAATCATTTTGTCATTATTTTTCATGATATTTTTTTATCATTGAATAAAGTATCTTTTTCAATTTTATTTTATTTTCTAAAATAACTATTACAATTATTCAACTTAAAAATTTCCATATATCACTAAATCTATGTTGATTTTTGCTCAATTATTTGCATTTACTTAACTCCACTAAATTATTAATTTCCTTCAAAAATTTAGAAACCATTTAGATCCTTACACTCACACATGCCCTCGCATTGATGGATGACCTCTAGAGGAAATTTTGAGATGGGAAGAGGATCATTGCACTCACACATGACCAATCTCTATAGGAAATTTCGACATGGGGAGAGGATCATTGCCATAAATATTGTAACACATCAAAATAGAACTTATCTACTAATGCTAATCTATCAATTTAGGATGGAATCATTATTATATGCTTGACCTGAATCATTGATACATTGCAGTCAATATGTTGACTATTTGTGTGTTGGACCACACCAACATACAAAACCAACACATTGTAATCAATATGCCAACAACATAAGCTCTTCCCTAACACTAACCGTTTGTTTCACGGAATTTGTGTAAGCTGGAATAGCCAATTCTGGAATTCAACTATTCTGAAAATGAATTCTAGAATATGGGCTGGACCCGTTTGGTTCACTCGGAAGATGATTGAGAAGATGCATAAGAAATTTTAATTGTTTATTTCTTAATTTTTTAAATACGGTGTGTATGTGTGTGTATATACACACACATGTATGTATATACACACATGTATATACATATAGACACGTGTGTGTATATACACACGTGTATATATATACATGTGTATATATATATACACACACATACACACATTTGTGTATATACACACGTGCATATACACACACATGTATATACATACATGTATATATACACACATACATGTACACATATACACACACACATACACACATACACATACACACACGTGTGTGTGTATACACATACACACACGTGTGTATACACACATGTGAGTATATACACACATGTGTGTATATATACACGTGTCTACACACGTGTATATACACATATACACACATGTGTAAAGCTTAAATTTAGTTTTATAAAAATTGGAATTGGAATTGGAATAGCCAATTCCAATTCCACCTATTTAGGTGGAAGATGCATATTCCCATTTTGGGGCAAAATTGGAATTTGAAAATTCCAATTCCAATTTTGTAAGATGGACACAAACATGGAA
>MU227502.1:880027-901769 GCA_018584345.1 Thuja plicata | reverse complement strand
GGGCAAAATTGGAATTTGAAAATTCCAATTCCAATTTTGTAAGATGGACACAAACATGGAATTGGCATTATCCGAAATTAGATAATGCCAATTCCAGTCTAATTCCATGAAACAAACGGGCCTAACTGCCTTCTGTACCACTTCTCCTCGACTTCAAAATGCATAGCTGTAACAATCCTCCCAATTCATTATATTATGGGAAACCTATACATAACATAAGATAAAAGCTCACTCCACTAAATAAAAATGAAGTAAAGGAATTCAGAATCATTTCATCATCATTTAAAACCTTCAAGTAAATTTCTAGGGATTTTAAAAAATAAAAATTAAAACAAGCAGTGGAAGCACCCTGCATGAAAGCCTCCAATCACGAAAGCCTCCAATCCCCTCTCATGAGGTAGGGGGAGGAGAGCAGCTCATTGTACAACTAGCCGGCAAGAGTTCCTATTTACATATGTCAACCATTTGGATTGACCCTACGCTGCTATTGCAACAACCTGGTCCATTAAACTTGTTTCTGTCAAAAGAAAATAAAAGAAAAAAAAGAACTTGTTTCTGTCAACGCCTTAAATCTTAGCAAACTATTTAATTATGATGAATAGGGTGTTCTATATTGAAAATCATAAAATTCATGATGCATAATTTACAATAAAAATGGGTGGAATGAAATCAAATTCCCAAAAGTCATGCTGAAAACTGCAAACAAAAAAAACAGTCACACCAATGAGCAGCAAGAACTATACTAGTAGGCAAAGGAAGGTCATTATCAAGAGGTTTTCCCCAGCCATTAAGGATGGGCTCCCAACCCATGATGATAATCAATTTGACATGATGACGATACATACATTTTTTTTTTTTGGTTATACACCAAACATAAGAAAAAATTCTATTTAAAACATTTATGCAGAAAATTCGCAAAGTTAAAACCAGAAACAATTGTAATCAGGAAAAATCTGACGTAGATTGTTTCTGGCTTCGATTGTGTATAAGTTTTTGCATAATGTTTCAGATCATACTCTATGATCCATCATCAGGATGAAAAGAGTGCATAACGCTTCGGATCATACTCTATGTTTTGGCACTCTTTTCTTCCTAATGATGGATCATAAAGTATGATTCAAAACGTTATGCAGAAACTTAAACACAATCGAAGCCAGAAACAATCTACATCAATTCATGGATTGTGGAAAACTAATGCATTTGACAGAAAAAAGTTGTTAACAAACTAGTCTGGTCTCCTCCATTTGCAATCATGTGCCTGGGTGCTTTTCTCTTTGGATTATGTTATACAGGGACTGTTGAAATCATTAGCAGGTTATAGATCAGACAATATCCTTAATTCATTTAATTGATAGATCAAAATATAACAGTAGAACTCCATTGATGCTGAACCCTAGTCTTTGAATAGCTTTGACAACTAACCATACTCATTTTCACTATTTTTAGATATGACAAATTGAAGGCCACTCCTAGTAAGATTAGCTTTGAAAAATAATACCCACTAAACTGTTTATTATAATCTATGGTGATGCTCTACTAACCAGCATCAACACATAGTCATGCTATTCGAATATTTACCCAAAATATGCACAAGCAATACTATTCTCAACAAATAGTCTGCAGAACTTGTAAACTCTGGAATCTAATGCTTCTAAACAATTATATGGTTGAGTTTTCCTCCAAGACAAAAAGTAACCTACCACAATAAACCTATCTGGAAAGTTATGTAGCTGCATTTCCCTGAAAGTCCACAACGTAGGTTGATCTGTAAGGCAATATCTTAGCCTCTTAAGACATCATAATTCCATTTTTAATATATAATATTTTGCATGAAAAAAATAATTTAAATAGAATAAAGCTTCAATCTTCACCGATCCACAAGTTAGAACATCAAAATGTGTAATAGTTGGAAATTTAGAATTGGTATTTATTACATAGACCATATGGTGCATGGCCTCAGTTTCAATTACAAACACGACCATAACAGGATGTTTTGAGCACATCAATGCAGCTTTAAACGAACCTATCTATGCCATGAATAAAGAATCAAGGAGACAAACAAGGTTGGTTCCAGATAAAATATCGAGAAAATGTTTAAGGAAAATCTCAAAGATTGAACTTTGTGTGCTTCTTAAGAATATCTGCTAAGTGCTATGGTAAAACACATTTTCAATATATCGTTTCCTTCCCTTACCTCAAGAATATACAAGGAAAACAACATTAGCATTTCAAAATTGGATCCTAGTGAATTGCATATCTGAGATAAGCTAACTGTATCTAATTGCTGGTGCACCAGTCACGGACCTTGAATCTTCCCAAAACAGAAACAACCAGGGGATTGATCAACAGGAATCATTCCTCCTCCTTTACTTGTATCAATTGCTTCTAACAACCTTACGACTTCATCCATTTCTGGTCTCTTGTCAGAATTTGCATCCCAACACTTTTTCATCACACTTGCCAGTGAACTGGGGCAACACCTGGGAATCTCAGGTCGAAGGTTCTGAAATGATGGTGGCAAACAAAATCAAACAAATTAAATCTAATGTACAGAAAGGGAAATTAAATAAAGAAATTCAAAGACTTAAAATGTTACCTGTCGGACAACTTTTGAAGTCATTTCTGCAAAACTGAGGTCTAGATATGGTATTTCACAGCAGTATATCTCCCATAAACAGATACCAAAACTGTATACATCACACTTTCTGTTGTATGGCTTTCCATCAAGAACCTATGATAGTTACATATTGTCAGTGTTCCTGTACTTTGAAATATGGCTCGTTCTGCATATGAAAGTGATGTTGGGGATAATTTGCTATTCTCGTGAAGTCATAATTTTTGCAATTTATATAGAAATCAAGTCGTTAAGCTACTGCAATAAACATTTAAATTTGGCCACTATCATTAACCAATATAATATTATAATGCAGTGAGGGTGAGGTGACTGCCAAGGAATCACCACATCCAAGAGATGAAAATTGTACAGTAGGGTTTCTGTGAAGAGTCGAGACAACCATAGTTTTTATGGGTTTTTACGCTTAAAGCACTTATAGACCCAGCAGTCACTCAAAAAGCTACACCTGGGCATCTAATAAATGCTGCATGTATTTGAATCTTTGAGTTCCGCTCACCAAAAATCACAATCAATACATTTATTTGATTTTTTAGGGAAATCATTTTATGGAGATATAGCAAGAAAAACTTTTTGCAATAGCCATTATAGATATGAACCAAGATGTTAAGAACTATGTTCCACAACAATTTAAGGAAAACAGTCCAAGGATCATCTTTTGGAAATGGCAATCTATCTATCTATCTATATAGACACACACACACAGACAGGTCAAATTTCTTCAAGTTAATGGGCAGCAGTATAACATGACACCCAAAAACTCTTAAAATCCTCAAAACCTTTCCATAATGTGTTGTAGTGATAGGAAATGCCATGGTGACGTTTGTCCTGGGATGTCTGAGATGTCCCCCAACCATACTGGGGATGGTTGGATGTCCCTGACAAGGAGGCACGCTTGTATTATGCTTAAGGAAAAAAAATCATTCATGACCTTAAAAAAAGTTGTTAAATATACCATTACAGCATTATAACAGCAGCAGTAAATATATCATGACAGCAGTATAACAGCAATAAAAGTAACTGTGACTGCAGGGACAGCAGCATAACAGCAATATCATTAATTGTGACATCAGCAACAGTAGTATAACAGCAATAAATATATCATGACTCAGATTCATAGCTAATGATATAAGTTATATAAGAGTTAACACTGACAGTAATATTTTGAGTTTCTGATTTCATTGGTCAAACTACTTCAAAATTTTCGATATGGCATTAGATCACATATTATTGTCAGTTGCAAAAGAGATTAAAGGCATTGGCCATGGTCTGGTACAGTGGCATATTTGTGAGAAGTGCAGACAATTTTTTTTCTACATTCCATGATCTTGCAAGGATGGGGAGAAGGGACAACAGGATTGCAGGGAACATTTTTCAAGGACGGCAGTCTGAGGGTCATTTTTTGGGGACAGCAGGTGGATGGCCAGCAGAGAGAGAGATGGTAGAGAGAGAGAGAGAGAGAGAGAGAGAGAGAGAGAGATGGTAGAGTGAAAGAGAGAGAGATTTCTACAGGTTAATGGACAGCAGTATAACAGCAGCTATGTAGCACGACACCGTTAAAGTGATGCTAAACAACCTCTGCAAGCCTGCACACCTACCACATTCCAAAAAAAATTGTTTGTAAGAACTTCTCACAGTACCACAGACCATGCCAATGCACTTTTCATCTCTTTTGTTACTGACAATAATAACTGACCCTAATACCATATCAAAAATTTTGAAGTTTGAACAATGAAACTAAACATTCAACTTATTTCTGTTAGTGATAACTGTTATGTAACTTATATCATTGGCTATGAATCTGAATCATGATATATTTATCTCTGTTAAATTACAGTTTCTGCTGTCATTGTTGTCATAGATAATTTTTATGATGTTAGTCATGATATATAACAGTATTTTTAATGTCATGATTCCATGAATGATATTTTTTAAAACATTATAAAAACTCACCTTTCCATTGGGGACATCTCGCTGTCCCCAGGATGGTTGTGGGATGTCTGAGACATCCCCAGCCATCTGGGGATGGCTAAATTTCCCCACAGCATTTCCTATTACTGCAACACATTTTGGAGATTTTTTGAAGATTTGAAGATTTTTGGGCTGATGGCCAAGGGGCAATGTACACGAAAGGCCACTGGGGACGGGGATAGTGGTTTGACACCCAGGGACACATCTCTGTGGAACATAGGTCCTGAGATCTGCGTGGAAGGCCTGCACATTGTTAAGCTGATGAAACTCTACCAGAAGCTCCTTATTCAGAACCCTGATTTCAGCCATGACAGTAAACTGGTTCAAACTGCTTATTTTGTCCTATCTTGAGCTAATCAATCCCCAAAATACCTGATGTATATCCTGATCAATTCTCCATAAGCAATTATATTTTTGCAGCCTCTTCTCGTGGTTAACTTTAACCCTTAGAGTTAGGACTATTGTAGATGTGAAGTTGTTAAAATGATTCTTAAGTCAAAATCTCCTGGTTGCCCATTCAAAGGTTAACCTTGGAGGTTACACACATGCATCCTTCTTTGGAAGGCAGTTTGAGTAGGGCTGTTTGAAGCACAGAGTTCATCCATGGCATTAATTTTCCTCAGCTAGTTTTGGATGTTGAGAGTCCTGCAGCTCAGTCTAAGGGAGTTTTGGCGGCAACTCTTTATCTAGTGGGGTAGGTGGAAGGGGTGTTACGAACTTGGACTAAGCTTTCTTATGTGGCACTAGCTTCAGCCTGCTGGTTTTGTGCTTTGGGATTTGTTTTTGGCTCTTTTTTGTTGACCTTTCCTCTTTAATTATATTAAATAAAAAAACAATCTTATTTAAGAAGTCTAGCTAATTACAAACCTATCAGCTATATTGGGAGTTCAAGTCCAATTATTTGTATCATTTTGGGCTAACTTGATAAGGCTATCTAAAAGCCATCCATAATGTGGATTCTAAGAAGTAATTTATGGCATGTGTGCAGTAAAAAGACGTCACATGCTGAAGTTTGGCAACTTTCATTGGTCCAAAAAATAGGTTCAATACAGAATAAGCATGGTTGGTGTTGAGGCTCTGTATATTCTATTGGGAAGAAAGCAGAGATGCCTGCAGGCAACAATCCATAAGACCTTTTAAAAGTGCTATCATGTATCCTGCTTTGTTGTAGTGAAGGGAGCTCTTTTAAGGAACTGAGTTGTGGAGTTATGCATACTCTGATAGATCTAAGGCCAAGATATATAATTAACCTGCATTTGGTGACAGAAGTATGACTTTTTTCAGTTTCTTTCTTTAGAATCCAACTTGCAAGGCTCTGTTTAGCCACCAAATTAGCTGTTGGAGGAATCAGATTCAGCTCAACAATATTGGCAGAGTTCTTTGAATTGGAGTGGTTTTAATGTTGCTGTATCCATCTGTGTTCATGTGTGATAAAGCATTTATAGAAATTTATTTGACATTTTAAATATTCGTATTATGACCCGTTAAGAAAATAATCTGAATAAGGAATAACAAAGGTAGAATTATCTTCAAAGATTTCTTCATCATGTGTTTTTACTTTCTAGCATAGGCACCACTAGCCCTTTAAACAGTGAGTTGATGCTACTATTATCACTTTTACAATACCTCTGGTGCCATATATCCAAGTGTGCCTGTTTCACCAGTCATGTCCTGTGGATTCTGAGCCTCCACCCGAGCCACACCAAAATCAGCTATTTTAAGAGTTCTTGATCTGTCTAACAACATATTTTCTGATTTTACATCTCTGTGAACTATTTTTTGTGAATGAAGATAGCTCAATCTGCAGCATAGATATTCAACAAAAGAAGGATCAATGCTAGATTATTGATAAAAACAAACTATAATGTCTAGGAAAAGAGGACTTATACAATCCAACAGTTCAGCTTGTTTTGTGTCTTTGCAAGCCTTGGAGAACGGATGTCTTTAAATTTCAGTTATGATATGCAAAGTTCCTCTTGTCAACTAATGTAGTTGATTACACATTCCTCGTACTTAAATCTTGTTTCTGTTTTCTAGATTTAGAGGGAAGAACTCACCCTCTTGAAAGGTCCAATGCTAGCTGGATAACAACTTTAAAAGCCAATTTTTTTCGTCGATTCTTGTAAAGGAGCCCCTTAAGTGTTCCCCCAGGAAGATATTCTACCACAACACAACATGCTCTTGATGGAACCTCTTGTGAAGGTATTTTAAGTTCTGAAGTTCCCATTGAAGCTCCAATGAACTGCAAGGGCAAATGAAATTGATAAGTCAACAGTAAGCTCAAAGTCACATAATAAAAGCTATTAACTTGACAAAAAACACAAACAAAAGCATCTTAAGAAAACTTTAAAGCATAAGCACTAAATTCATATTCAAATAAATCTCTGTAGGAACCATATATTTTTATCGTAAAATAGAAAAATCAAAAAGCATGCAAACAAACTGTCTTCATGAGCTACTTTAACACCTTCACTTATCATGCACTGCTTGCTGCCAAATAGTCAAAGTGAAAAGTGAACCAACATGTTGAAAGGAATATAACCTTTGTAACATTTGGATGGTCAAGTTTATGCCATACTGCCACTTCCTGTCTGAATGCGGCCCTTACTGCTACAACTTCAGCTTCTGTTTTTGAGCCCTCTTCACCCCAGTCAAGCAGCTTCACTATACAACGGTCAAAACAAATAGGTACTGAGAGAAAAATCATACAGAAAATTAAATAAATTGATATAGAGGGGTAAGCCAAAGTCAAAGCCATTGCAAAGAACTGCATTTAAACTGAGTCCTGAACCTGCAAACAGCTGTTTAGTATGCAAATTGGGAAGCCAATCTAGCAGTATGAAAGACATTGAAAAGAAATGATTATGGAAAAATCACGCAGCTTACTTTGAGGCAGTAACAGGACGTTTAAGCTAAGTACTTATGCTAGTTAAGTCGGCCAATGCCGACAATAAAACATGGCAAGAAACTCCCATAAGAGAAAGCTTTGAGCAGCCAAATAGACTGGATGCACTACACGGAAATAGAATCGGTCCCGTATAATGTGAATTTTACATATTTAGGTAACAAGAGAAGCAAAATTTGCTGTTCATTAACATCTCGGCCCTAATATTATATGTTTCTGCATGTGTACTAGAAAGAGTTGAACCATTCTAATTTCCTTTGCTTGAAACTGATGATCGCTCCAGAAGTCTATTTTCTAGTGGTTAGTTGCAAGCAACCAAGATTTCACTTCTTTTAGACATGTTCAACAGGATTACATGGACATAAACACAAATCTTAACAATTACATAATTTCTTTGCTTGAGACTGATGAATCACCCCGGAAAACAATAGTTTAGTAATGAATTGCAAGCGCCTAAGACTTCAGTTCTTTTGAAATGCGTGCAACAAGTTCACTTGGATGCTAACATAAATCATAACCATCGCACGGGTTGGTAGGGATTGGGAGTAATGGAATTTAATCTTGATGAAATATATGCCTTGAAAACAGAAATTGACAAGTAGTCACATCATTGGAAAGATTCAAAATGATATTTCCCTTCAAAGAAGCAGAACTCAAAGAATGGGAAGGCTGGTATAATCAGTTACCCTTGGCTGGGCTGGCATAATCTTCTTCAAGTGGCCATGATAGAATAACTGTTGCTTTTTAAATAGGAAAAAAATTTCAATTCCCTTTTATGACAGGTCAAACACCGTTAATTGTCTTCAAGGTGGGGGCCCTTACCCTTTCTTCATCCCCTTAATGTCCTAATGCAGGAAATTATAGGCTTTAAACTATTTTCTGAGCAAGCGCAATATGATTTGTAAACGAGGCAGAGGGATTGGAATTTGGTGCCAAAACATTTTCTGTCTTCAAGACACAAATAAACCCCAGGCGACAAGATTCACAACAGTGGAGATGATGGTAGGACATATAATTGCATTATTATAAAATTAAAATTCTAGCAGTATCAATTGATGAATCAAAGATTCAAAATGGGTCAATAAAAATGAACTATATGAGACATACAATCGTTTGAAGAGTCCATGAGAAAGAGAGCAAGTCAGGAAACTAATCACAATCAACCAAACAACTTAATAAGGTAATTGGTGTCAATTCCTGCTAGACATGGTCAAGAGGTAAGGAGGAGACATCGGTCTAATGATAGAAAGGTTCCACCCCTGCCTTACATGAACAATGGCAGAGTGGAAAACACTCAGAACCTAAGCCATTAAAGAAAGAGAATACATAAAAAAAGAGAAAGAAGGAAATATACGAAAGACAATACCTGCAACATCTTGGCCATCATAAACTCCTTTATAAACGGTCCCAAAAGTACCACGGGCTATTTGGTCCTTTATCTCTAACTTAGAGGGATTAATTTCCCATTCTTCCTTTTTCCTGCTCACTCCTGAATCCTTGGTAAATACCCTGCTCAGATGCTTGTCTATGTCCTTAAGATTGATCTGATCTGCTCTGATAAACTCACTTTTCATCATGCTCTGCTTTCCCTTCCCGTCTAATTCACTGCCTTTCCGTTCTTCCAGAGGACTAGAACCTGTCTCCATAGCTCCTCCTCTGACTCACCTGAAAAATCCTACTCAATTATCAACACCCACTTATTGAATTTGGCAACGAATTTAAAAGAAAACCAACTTCTGCAAAACCCAGTCCAAAAGCTTAAATTGGAAAAGCCCTCATTCTGAAGGCAAGATAGTTGACCGGGTACAATCATGCATATAAAATTGCAAGGCGTGCACATATAAATAATATATGTGTTTTCCAGTCACCATCGTAAACAGGAAGCTATACATATCTGTGACATTCCATCAGTTTCATTGTAGTTTTAGGTTATCAAAATGACTTCCTCCTCTGTTTATATCGATCATCTTCTGCCACCGCCGTCCACTTTTGGGTTTGATTAATTCAATGAATGATCAAACTGTGAAAATTCACATGCGAAGCCATCGTCATTCAACTTGAATTCCAAGAATTTGCGTTGAAAAGGGAAGATTTTTACGCTGGTTAGATTGGGTCACATGCAATGTTATAAAAAAGGTTAAAGTGTCTCTTGTGTGGTAGTTAGATCCATGTAAACTTTCAATGAGAGAAATTAGACATTGAAGTCAATCAAGGAGGTATATGCCAGTTCCTCCATAACGCAACCTCCTCTTACCATACAACATGGGTAGTATCTAGAATTTGGTATGACATAATTGTAGACGTGTAGATTTGTGCTTGATGATTTTGTATGGTTTTCTTTGCGATTTTTCTTCTCGTGAAAGACTTGTCCAAACCTGCGAACAAATAGGCGAAGACCATAGGCTAAGAGGGTATCCAACTAACAGTGATATACGGCGCTCCATAAAAGGTACAGATGGAAGGTCGTTTTAGCCGTTGTTTTTTATGAAGTGGAATGTCAATGTGTGGGAAGGGGTTTAATAGTTGAGTAAATTTATTTAATGATTATTAGTAATAATTAAATGAACTTGTTTATTAAATTCTAAAGGAATAAATTAGGTATTGTAATATTAATATATTAATAAAATATAATTTGATGTATATATAATGATTTAATATATAATTATTAGTCTAATTATTTATGTATGACATCTCAACTAAAACATGTTAAGGTTGTATCATGTTTGATGATGTTGACCTCAAACTATTTGTTTAAGTATAAGACTTGTCAAGTAAGTTGTCTTGCAAAATGAGTAATTCAAAATAGATATGTCTAATTTTGAGGATTGTAAAAATTTGGGTGCATAGCTACAAGTTTTTTCCCTAGTATATAGAATATCAGAATTAATGGAGGTCACCAAAAGATTGTTATTAAGAGCTCTCAGTGTGATTGCTTCAAAATAGTATCATAACATCTCCTACTTACCTTATATTACACTATTCCTACATGTGATTATGTTTTTGATTAAGGAAAACAGGTTTTGATGGGTTCCTAAAACCCTACAGAGCTATAAAATAAACTAGAGCATATAAACAATAAGTATCAACCTAAATGGAACAGGCAATCCCACATCCAAACAAAACAGTCCCAGAGAATACAAAAAGCCAGGGACAAAACCAAAAAGCCCAGGATAAAAAACCAGGGACGCAAATCAGGCAATGTCTTTGAGAATCTCAGCAGCACGCAACTCCAGCTCGGTCATTCTACCCGCAGCCTCTTTCAGGTCTGCCAGCTCTTTATCAGCTTCCTGGTTCTCCATCTTCTTTGTGGCATCTCTTGTCCTCTTCTTAGTTCCCTCTTCTGGTGGCTTATCCCTTCCACAGTTCAGTGACTGGTCCTCCTTGTTCCCCCTTTGCTCTTCAAACTTGTCAATAATCACCTTAATATTATCATTTGAAGCCTTTAGTATATTGTAGCTTTGCTCAGCTATTTTGACCATAGAATCCTCAATACTTTTGACTCTTTTCTTCAGCTCGTTCACTCTGCTATCCAGCTCCCTGTCTTCCGCAATGTTCTTGTTATTGTTATTAATGTTATCTTTCTCCATCCTGTCCATTCTTTTTTTCAGCTCGTAGATTTTGTAGAAGGTCCATTTCGTGGTTCTGTAGCTATCAATAACACTATTTTTAGCATTGTTCAGCACGTCCATTTGAGGATCCTCCCTCGCATTGTCGCTAAGAATCACCAAAGTTGGATCAATTAACTCTTCCATCTAGATTCTTCCCTCCTTGTTCTCCTTAACCAAAGCCCTAATCATTTCTCTCTTTATCCCCATTTTAGCAGAGACCATGTCAAAATTCCTCCAAAACAACTTTCTTGTTTTTTCCAGTTATGTTGCAGGTGTAATGATCTTCCCCATATTCCACAAACCCTTGATTCTGATCAACCTCCTCATTCTCCCTCCCCTGATTATCCTATTTTCCGTCTCTCTCCTCTTGTATATTTTCTTGGTTGTCCCGCCTCTCCTCCTGGGTTTCCTCCTCAATCTGATTCCCTCTTTTAAACCTCATTGCCCTCTTCACTGAGCTAGCCTCCTCTTTCTGAACTGGCAATTTGATTGTTATCTTCCTCTTTCCATCCGTCTTCCCTTTCTTCCCACCTTGTTTTGTTTTTCCCTCTTCTCCAGAACTCTCATTCTCCGTTTCCATCCCATCTGCATTTTTTTTGTACTCCCTGTCAGAGGAGATCTCAATGTGTTGTTTTAAAGTCTCCATTTTAACTCTTTTCTTCCCCTTCTTCGTCTGTAGAGGCTCTTCCTCCTCAGTATCCGAGTGCATATCTCGGCTGTCCTCAGTATCAGAGGGAACATAATCCTCATCTGACCCTCCTCTGACTCATCATTTCCTTCCTCCATACTTTTAATTTCCTTCCCCATAGTTTGAGATTTAAAATATTCATAAATTAACAACAGAAAACCCTCATGGAAAGCCGGGTTGCTGATGGGTTTCTCCTTATAATCATTTATGTTTTCATTGATAGACGAATATAGGAAGAAAGGGATAGATATCTTAGCCCCATACCTGAAATGGTTGAGAAGCACAAAGTGGTGAGTGCTTATGCGGTCGAATCTCGTATCCAGAGAGATGTATTTGATTATAACCCGCAACATGAACCTCCACAGCAGCTTGATTGAGCTCGGCTGGTAGAAAGTGCCCTTCTTCACTAGTGCATTCTTTTCCTCCACATCTTTAACAAATTCCGTCAAAGATTGACCAGAAATCTTCCTGTCTCTATAAAATTTCTTCCCAATAATGGGGATACCAGTCACAGTCGAGACTATTTCCTTTGTCACCATAAAATCCACCCCATTTATTTTCACCTGCCCTTCATTCCATCTTTTCACCATCATCTTTGTAACAGAGGGCTTCCACCCATGAAGACGCTCAATGAAGGTAGTCACTTCACCCTTTTTCAAAATCTTCCAGACCTTGGATCTTCGTCACCATTTTTCAATTTCCTTCTCTGGTTCCCTCCTGTGCCTTTCACCCACCATATCAACAATATCTCTGCCTCCTCTATTTCTGGTATTATTCCCACTAAAAGCCCTCTGTTTCCAAGTGATATTGAGTTTATGTTTCGTGAATCTTCTTTTTGCCTCATGAATATTATAATCAATTTTATGCCTCCAAGTGTGCCGATGAGACCATAAAATGATAATCCCTCCGCCTCTCCCGTACTTGCACATCATTCAGTGATTCTTCCCCCATATGTCATTACTCTTCATAATTATCATTTAATAAATCCAAGTATTCCTGGAACCCGATCACTTTCAATGAGGGCTAAGATTTTTGGTGGAAAATTATTCCTTTCATTCCACCTTTTAACTCCCTCACTCTTGACTCCCATATTTGCCAACCTGTCAGCCACCTAGTTGGCTTCCCGGTATTCATGTGCCACATGGACCTGATCAAAGGTTTTGAGGATTTGTCTGCACTCCCCAATAATGTTCTCAATTGTCCACGCTGGCTTTTTCTTTTCATTTAAGCAATCTATAATGTTCTTTGAGTCCCCTTCTAACCACAAGTTCTTGATCCCCATATCCTGAACGAGCCTTAAGGTGTGATGCACTGCACTCGCCTCAGAATAGTGGTTAGCTTGTGACCCCAGGGGAGCTAAAACAACAGCAATGCCTTTGTCGTGAGAGTTCCTTATAATTCCTCCCACACCAGCCTTCCCAGGGTTCCCTTTTGTAGCCTCGTCGAAGTTAGCTTTGAACCACCCTTCCGATGGTAATGTCCATCTGCAATCCATTCTCTTTTTGGTATCATTAAGCCCTTTGTTGTGAAGTGAACTGATACCTTTGCTATGAGTGTATTTTTCCATGAGGGCATTTGATATTTTATGGGAAACATACTTAGCAGTGGTAGCTTTTTCCCTAAAGATCCTATTATTTCTCTCTTTCCACACTCCCCAGCATATGTGCAGCATTTCCCATGGCCATAAATAATGACCTCTCAACCCCTGATGCCATTGGTCAAAGAGCTCAAGAGTCGTATTGGGGAAACACCAGGATATCTCAAAAAAAGATAGGAAATGATACCATATTTGTTTGGTGAAGTCACAGTGGATAAACAAGTGGTCCACACTCTCACTTTAATTTTTGCATAAGATACATCTATTAGGAATGTGCTGTCCTCTCTTTATTAGGTTATCCACAGTCAAAATATGATTTCGGAGCATAATCCAGAAAAAGAAGTTGATCTTAGGGATAATACCAGGGTACCAGGCCTTGGCCCATATGGGGGTAGTATCAATGTGTTGCATGGTTTCATATCCCGAAGCCACCGTGTAGATACCATCTGTAGTTTCCCCCCAAACAATAAAATCTTCATTGAGAGAGAGGGGAGTGTGACCAATTTTGACCATAAGAGGTTTAAGGTCCTGGGACACCTCAGTTAAGTTCACCCATTCATTATTGATTCTGTAGTCACTTACTCTGCTGCCATATCTTTCAATGCAAGAATTAGCCCATCTATTATAAGGCTCTAAGTTCCATAAAGGACCCTGTCTGAGCCAATCATCATGCCAAAAGTTGACATCCCTACCATTGCCTAATTTCCATCTTTCTTTTTCGGTCGCTATAACCTTAGTCCTCAGAATGCCATTCCAAATGTAGGATCCCTTCGGGTCCATATATCTGCTGATGAACTATTTGAAGGTTATGTTTGCTGCATATTTATCCTTCATTATATCCCTCCATTCCCCTATTGAATTGAAAATTCTCCAAATCTATTTTGCTTGCAAAGCTTTGTTGAACTACTTCAAATTATTGATTCCCAGCCCTCCATGTTTTTTAGGCTTGCATATAGTATCCCAAGCCACTAGTGGGTACTTCTTGTTTCCTTCTTTGTCGGCCCATAAAAAATTTCTTTGAATTGCTTCCAGAGAGTCCGCCACCTTAGCAGGTATAGAAAAGAGGCTTAAGGCATAAGTAGGGAGGTTTTGAAGAGTAGATTGTATCAATATCACTTTTCCTGCCTAACTAAGGGTGATACCCTTTCAGCCCACCAATTTCCTATTGAATCTATCAATAAGGCCTCCCCAGAAAGACTCTGGTGGTTTGGCTCCAAGCGGAAGACCTAAATAGGATGTGGGAAAGGATCCAAAACCACAACCCAAAATGCCTACCATTTTCCTCTTTCTATACATGGGAGTATTAATGAAGAACACTGAGCTCTTGTTCCAGTTAATAAGCTGTCCTGTAGCATTGGAGTAAGAATTTAGGATTTTCTTAACATTTCTAGCTTCTTTCACCAATGATTCACCACCTAAAATGGTATCATCCACGAATTTCTAGTGGGAAAAAGTGAGAGGACCAGATGAAGGTTTTAGCCCAATGATTTGTCCCCTTCTCCTATTTCATGGATAAGCCTTCCTAGGCACTCAGCCAAAATGATGAAGAGTATTAGGGAGAGGGGGTCTCCTTGCCTAAGACCCCTAGAAGATTTGAAGAAATCTGAAGGAGAACCATTCACCAAAACTGCAAAAAAAGGGGTGGAAATCAGCTGTGAAATAATATTTCTTACCTTGTCATTGAAGCCAAAAGCCCCCAAGATGTTACTCAGGAAGAACCAATCAACCCTGTCATACGCCTTGGAAAGGTCTAGTTTAAGAAGGAATCATTCCCTTTTGCCTTCCTCCAAAGAGTGAATCACCTCATGCACTGCCATGATAGAGTCCAAGATTTGTCTACCAGGGACAAAACCTGTTTGTTGGGGGGCAATAATAACCGGGAGTATTTTAAGAAATCTGATAATTAAGAATTTGGAGATGATCTTATAAAATGAGTTACACAGACTAATAGGTCTAAAGCTATCAAAAGAATCCGCACCTGGAATTTTTGGGATGAGAACAAGAAAGGTTGCATTGATCTCTTTAAGAGGGCTCTTAGCTCCGAAAAATTCCTGGACTACTTTAACAATGTCATCTTTGATAACATCCCAGTACATTTGGAAAAAGAAAGTAGGGAAACCATCAGGGCCATGGGATTTTTCTGTAGGTAAGGAAAAAATAGCTTTATGGATTTCCTCCTGATCAAGGATAGCCATCATATCCTTGTTCTGTCTTTCCATGATCACCTTAGGTATGGTCTAAAGAATAACCTCCTGGTCATCCACTTTCAGATTATGTTCTTTAGAAAGGATTTGAGAGAAGTACCTAATGGCCTCATTTGCAATCTCATTGTCTTCCTTGAAAGTTAAATCCCCTTTCTTAATAGCACTGATTCTATTAGCCGTCATGTGTTTCATAGTGGATAGGTGAAAGAAGCGAGAGTTTTTGTCCCCCTCTTTCAACCACATCGATCTTGACCTTTGCCTCCAGAACATTTCCTCTTTGCTTACAATGTTGTGAAGATCAGCCAGAATGGACTTTTCAGCACTCATTCTATCTTCATCATATCCTTGGTTTTGGATCTCTTTCTGAATCCCTGCAAGCTCTGACTTAATCCTATCTTTAGTCTGAAAAATATTGCCAAAGTCCCTTTTGTTCCATTTTCTAATCTCCATTTTTATGTTCTTGAGCTTCTTAGCCACCCTATACATCACCGTACCATCCACATCTATGCTCCACCACTCCCTTATCTTATTGTGGAGGTTAGGGTGGGTAGTCCACATCCTCTTGAATCTGAAGGGGAAGGCCTTTTTCTTGTTGTGATTGTCCAGGTTGAGAGAAATTGGAGAGTGGTCAGATTTGAATCTCGCCATGGAGGAGAGATGACTATGATACTATTGCATCTAGTCCAAAGAGATGAGGGCTCTGTTGAGGCGCACCTGAATACACTCTGATCCATCTCTCCTATTCGACTAGGTAAATTTTCCTCCTCCTAAATCCACATCAATGAGAGCCAAATCATTGATCAAATTAGCTAACTGCTGCCTACTCTCTAGGTCAGTGGGCAGACCCCCAAATTTCTTAGATTCCTTAAGGGGGGTGTTGAAATCACCCATGATAATGGCTTTTGGATCAGTCATCTTAGCGAACAGAATCCGTAGTTTGTCCCATAAGATTCTCCTACTATTCTTTGTGTTTGGAGCATAAATGTTCATTATGGACCAGCTCTCTTGGTCTTTTAGGTTTTTGAATTGAATAAGTAAAATGTTTCCTTCATCACAAATGATTTGAGCATTGAGGTTATCCTTCCATAACACCAGTAAGCCTCCATAGGCTCCCTCTGAGTCGATAACTGCAGTCCTCATACCTTTTCCAAAGGAAATGCTTTCCACTTTTTCTTTTTTCATTTTAGTTTCCTGTATCAAAAAAATGTCTGGTCTATGATCCCTTATCATATTCCTAATAATTTCTTGTTTGTGGACTCCATTTATCCCATGAATGTTCCATGATATGACCTTCATTATTTCTTATAAGACTCCTGGATGGTCCTATGATATCCATCCGCAATATTTCTTTTTGCTTCTTCCTTTCTGATTTGATTCATACTCTTCCTTCCTGGTGTGTTAGACTTACTCCCTGTGTCTGCTTTAGCTCTGCTTCTTGTAGCTGTAGGTGAGGCCGGTGATAGGTCCCTGCTATTTTTCTTTTTCACTATTATCCACGGTCCCACATTCTCTTCTTTGGAGACATCTTTGTAGCTATCAAAAAGGGCTTCCATTCTTGAGATTTGTCTAGGAGTGGTAGATGATACCATTTCCAGGAATCGGCTAATCTTCCCTGGAGAAATATAAGTGCTTATGCTAAAGTTAGATTCTTGGGAGAGGATTGGGACTTGTCCCTCCTCGTGCCTCCTGCCTTCTTGTGAATCTAGAACAAAGGAGAAAATAGTGTTGTCTTCCCCTATGATGTCCCCCTCTTCTGGGTTCTCTAGACCTCCTTTGTCTCCAATCCCATATTCCATAACTGGACGTGTTGGGCTTGCCGATTCCCCTTCCCTCTCCCTGACTTTTTTTTGGCTGAGCTTGTGGCTATCCCTTGCCCTCCCCCTCGGTTGGTATGGACTCTTTAGACTCTAGTTGATCAAGCTGAAGTTCCAGACTATCAGTAGTCATCTCCCCTTGTGGATTCTACTTTTTTGTTACAAGAGTCATTTCATTTGGAGCTTTCTCCTTCCAGACCTTATTGGTGTTGTTAAGATCCTTGATCAGAGGTTGATTCTCCAGCCTTTTTCCTTCTTTGATTTTCTCCTTTCTAGCTTTTTCCTTCTCAATGACTATAGGGAACCTTTTGGCCTTGTGTCCAACTTTTTTTACAGTGGAAACAAGCAAAGGGAACACTTTCATACTCTATCTATTGCACTCATTTTCCCAATCTGGATTGGAAAACAATTGCCTCTGGCATATCTTGACCAACTTCAACTCCAATGCATATCCTCACATAAGTGAGTCTTTTCTTCGCCACTGTAACTGGATCTATTGATAGTAGCTCCCCAAAGGATCTAGCAATGCCCTCAAAAACATCCTCATGCCAGTACTCCAAGGGCAACTCGGGAAGCCTAGCCCAGGCCGGTGCTTGGGTCAAGAAATATTTGTTGAGATCCAGGTTAGAGGTCCATTTCTACAGAATGAGGGTGGATGTTCCCATTGACCAGTTCCCCGCACATAGAATCTTTGACTGATCTTCTTGACAGGAAAACTCAAAAGACATAAAACCTTTTTCCATTGCCGAAACCATGACCTGGCCTTTTAGATCCCACTTGTTTTTAACAAAGGTTCTTACTATATCAATATTAGGTCTAGATCCTATGAACTTGCCCACCAGAGTAGCAACCATACTCAAAATATTATGATCAATAAGCTCAGAAGGCAGCTCTAAAGCATAGATCCCCTAATCTTTGTTAGAGACATCCTTAATCATTGGGAAAGGAGACTTACCAGAGGGTTTGACTCCAAAAAGGTGTGTCCAGTGCCCTAGTGGGACCCTGTCAGCACTCGTTTCTCTCATTTTTGGAGCAGTGACCTCATTTTCCCCTGGATCCGGCTGCATTGTCCATGGGACCCCTTTATCTGTCGAATCCTCAGCTCCTTGGTCCTTGCCCTGTTCCTAGCATGCGCTCTAATCATTCTGTCCCGACCCGGTAGTTTTCCCACCTGGATCCAAATTCAAAATTTTACCTCCAGTCACTGGTCCTCATTTTCTCCTCATGGTAGATGATGGGTACATTCCCTACATGTGATTATGTTGAGAAGAAGGCTATGGAGAAATCTTATGCTTGACTAATTTTACCATAGTCAAACTAGAAAGCCTCTAATCACACATCCCTTGTAGAAATAGAGTCTGTTGAAGAAATGCCTCTATCATATGTCTACTTTCCCCACATTTTAATTGTTGATTTCACCTCTTGTATCATGCCACTTTTCTAGCTTAAATCCCCAAAAACCTAACCCTAACACTTCCTCTAATTTGGTATCCTCTCTACACTCCATACAAAATCAGGTCTTGCAATGAAGCCCTAAAACTACATTCAAACATCCTTGTTTCCACTCCCCTTGTCCTCGTTATACTATAACAATTATAGACAATGATGATAAATAATATGTAACATGGTTCATCTTTAAGGAGCATACCACAAACCTATAAGAGACCATTGCAAGATAAACTCATCAAGAGGTGACTAAACAAGTAAGATGGTCTTGTGTTTCTCTCAAATGACATATTAGATGTTATTTGATGATACACAAATATTAATAATTATTTTGTTTTTCCTTCGTGGGTCCCTAGAAAGTAAGATTTCTATCATTTGACAAAACTAAATTGGGAAAGCAAAGGATGGAGTATAGAATCCACTTGTGGCTTAGGAAAGTAATTGTACGTTTGACTCATCTAGCATGTCCAAATTGTTCTCTAGTACAACACTTGGTTGATTTGTGCCCAAGCCATCTACTTGCAAACCTATGGTTTTAATTTCCACCTACAGGTACTTCTAAATTAAGTACTTGATTTGGGTGGAATTCTCATATTTAAACCTCACATTTTTGTTAGGAAAATAGTGTCTCAACCTTCCACTAATAAAAGGTTATTGTTGATATGTGAGTGATGGGGGTTCGGGGTGTCATCCCCAACTTGGGGGTTGCAAAGGGTTCCCCCCTTGCTAGCCTCAAACTCGTGATTGGCTAGGGGTCCAGGGGGAGCATACCCTAGTGGGGGATTTTGGGGGCAACGCCCTTGCACTAAAGTTTCACTTATAATTTCTCATTGTGAATCCTAACCATTTATCATTGGGTCAGAGGTCCAATGATGGATATTTTTTGCACCTATATTGGGTGGTTATAGCTCATGGTTTTGTAATAGCGTTTAATGATTTCATATTTTATATCTTCTATATATTAGGCATGTAAGATGCATTGTGATATACTTTGATATTATGATAGTTATTGAGTTTCCTTTGGATTTTATTTGATGATACTCCTATGAGAAGATTTCTCTGCAAGTATATTGTAATCAGTTATTATTTTTTGAATAATTTATTGGGTAGCTTTTGGAGTGTGGGGTTTTCTTCCATAAGGGTTTACCTCGCATGAATCATTGTGTTGTGGTATGCATGATATTTATGTTATTTTTGTGTGGCTGATATAAAGATCTGTAAAAGTTTTTGCATTACCCTCTTCTCAAGATTACTGTTGGAAGTTGTTATGCTACTTAACATCCTTACAATTTTGACCTTACCATAGTAAGACAACTAGTGTATTATGAGATGTTATCTAGTATAAAAACAATGTCAATAAGTTTTCTAGACTTGGATTCAGTCTCAAGCTTATTTGGAGCTTAGCATAGTTTGACCTCTCTATCTAAATTATTAAATTTGTTTAGTCCAAGGTTTTAAATTGGTCAACTCATTACCTGCTTGAGAAAACCTAATGTGTATTTTATTACTACTGAAAAGGTTACTCATTCACAATTTTCCTTGCAAAAATTCTAAACCTTTGGCCTATAATGATAAGCTTTGTGACCTTTACCTCCAAAAAAATCCTAGACCTCAATTCCCATCTTTTATCCACATGTTTATTTTCCCATTTCATCCCCCTCTTCTCATTCCAACCACCCCTTCTCAATCTTCTAATTCCCCATGTTCCTCCTCTTTAAATTTCCTCGATTCAAATTTTGAAGCCCTAGTATTGGTATATTTGGTCATCCACCCAAGATTGCATCCTTTAAGGCTATTATCCTTGATGATTATTTCAACATAATTAGGAAGCATAAATAACTCAAAGGGTGGGCCATGTTTTCTAGTCCTCGAAAAAATTCTACTTTTCCCTTTTCCATATCATCCTTTAGATCTCAAAATCTTGAGGCCAAGGTCAAAATCCCTCCCTAGGCCCCCCTTAGATTCTTGCAATGGGAAATCTATATGCCATATTGGTTGATGAGGATGTTGGTGTTCTCACTAAATCCTAATTATTTGTAAAATCATATACATGTACATAAATGTGTGTATACATACATACATATATATATATTGATCCATATGCATATGCATGTACTACATATACATACACACACACACACACACAGGTGTGTGTGTGTGTGTGTGTATGTATATATGTACATGTGTGCATGCACACACACACACATATACATATATATGTACATGCACATATATATATACATATACACATATATACATAAGTTGTATACATATATACATACATGCATGCATACATACATATAAATATACATACACATACATATGTACGTACATATATGCATACATCTATTTATCTTGGTTGAGTCACTAAAACTCATCTCTAGTACTAACTTCCATTAACTAGATTTACTTCTCTTAATCAAAGCTAGTGAAGTTAATCTATTAAATTTGATTTGTGGGATTTTTACTCCATGTCGTGTACAATACTTACCCATCAATGCAATTTAATGCCTACACTTATCCTCTTTAAAACTTGCAACACATATGTTGGCATGCGTGTGCACACACATATATGCATAAAAATACTTTTCCCTTTGCCAATCATCCTTTAGATCTCAAAATCTTGAGGCCAAGGTCAAAATCTCTCCCTAGGCCCCCATTAGATTCTTGCAATGGGAAATCTGTATGCCATATTGGTTGATGAGGATGTTTGTGTTCTCACTAAATCCTAATTAGTTGTAAAATCATATGCATGTACATAAATATGCATATACATACATACATACATATATATTGATACATATAAATATACATATGTGGGTACATATATATATATATATATATATATACACGCACACACACACACAGATATATATA
>MU227502.1:866990-879977 GCA_018584345.1 Thuja plicata | reverse complement strand
TATATATATATATATATATAGACACACACACACACACACATGTATGCATGCATGCATATATTTATCTTGGTTGAGTCACTAAAATTCATCTGTAGTACTAACTTCCATTAACTAGATTTACTTCTCTTAATTAAAGCTAGTGAAGTTACTTTATTAACTTTGATTTTTTGGAGTTTTGCTCCATGTCATGTACACTACTTACTCATTAATGTAAGTTAATGCATGCACTTGTCCTCTTTAGAACTTGCAACACATATTTAGGCACACACGTACACACACATATACACATAATACTACACATATGTGTGTGTGCACGCGTGTGTGCCTACATGTATGTTGCAAGTTTTGAAAGTGGACAAGTGTGTGCATTAACTTGCATTAATGATTAAGAATTTCACATGATATGGACTAAGAATCCAACAAATCAAAGTTAATATCAACTTAACTAGCTTTGATTAAGAGAAGTAAAGAGTCAATGGAAGAAACAAGTATTTTTGGTGGTGGTTGTAAATGACAACAAAGATGAAATAATTGTATACTAGAGTATTTTTGTTGGAAAATTTGATATGTATTATACTCCCCATTCTCCTTTATTGATGTTGATTTGGCATGCAAACAAGTAGAGTTGAATAAGATAAATATTCGTAGGAAAATTTTGAGAGATTTCTTTATCTAATTGGTCTATAAATATGTTAAAGTTATTTGTTCAACCCCACAAGCCCATAAATCATGTACAAGAAAAACACTTATCAAATATAAAGAGAATATTCTATGATTAATGCTATGCAACCTTGAGAGAGAGTGATCCAAATAGGAATTTCAAAATTAGATTGACCTGTAAATGAATTGGATAGATTACAATGAATAAGGACTTTCTTTTATAGAAAGTAAGATAAACCTAATCTAAAATAAGGAAACTAAAATCACCTCAAAGAACTAAAGATTATCTCAAATAAGTGAAGAAAAACACCCAAGTTTAGCTTAACTGAATAAATTGATAAATGGCCTAATTACATAATTAATTAAATATTTTGATTACTATTAGAATATTTAATCTTTCCTTAGCTATATTTATTTAATTTAGGATAACCAAGGTATCCTACATGTATTGTTTCCTCTAGTACAAGTAGGAGGACATGCGATTTATTTGTAATTCCTTTATTAAGGAAAATAGTTTATCCTCCTTAAGAGGATGTTGCCACTTTACACACACCAATTATGAATGGTGGAATTCATATATTTGTGAGTTAATTTGTAACTCCTCTCCTCATCTCTATTTAAGAGATGCTCCTCTCTCCCATTTCAACACTTTAATGTTATTGTAAATGAGTCTCTCTCTCTCTCTCTCTCTCTCTCTCTCTCTCTTACACACACACACACACACACACACACACACTATTAGGCTTTGCTTCATTCATAATTCACAAGGGGTTTTTCTTTTCTTTTCCCCTTTTAAAACTTCTTGTCTCCTTGTCTTGGCTCTTTTGGTGTATGCTCCAAGTTTATGCATTTCTCATGGTAGCAATCTTCTCTTCAATTAACTATCTTAGATTATTGTTCCTTTCTTTTCTCTTGATTGTTTCCTTTCATGGTATCAGGGCATAGGTTACTAATCCTTGTTTGAGTGAAATTTGTTGACGGTTACCATTTTGTGGAGCACACCTTGTTTTGGAGACATTCTTGAAGAGAGATAAGCTTGACTGTCATTTTTTAACTTTTTTGTGTTTGCAGGATTTTCTAATATCCATTTTCTGTTACTAACCCTCTTTGGAAGGCTTTCCGCCAGAGAGTTTACTATATTTTTCAAAAAAAAATTGAAAAAATTTAACCTCGGTCATGTAAATGCAAGGTTATATTTTTTTCTATTATCCCTCACGTTTATTTGTAGGTTTCTCACCTATTTCTGTGCATTTGTATTGATAAAATATTATCTCACATTTTAATATAAATCAGTATTTAATATTTGCATCTACAGGTTGAATATGACTGTGTGTTTTTGTTTGAACATTTTTTTTCAATAGTTTGACCAGACGTTTAAAATACTTTAAATTACTTTTTTTTAAATAGTTTAATCAATTGTTCCTCATATAGCTTTTAAAATAAATTTTATATAGTTTTAATAAGTTTTTACATAAATAGTTTTAAAATAAGAATATTACTTCTTTTTTTAATAGTTTTAAATCATTTTAACAAAAATTCACATTTTTTTAAACGTTTAAACACCTTAAATTTTTATTAACATTGTGTTAAATTGTATTTTATCATTATTTGACATTCAATTATCATTATTATTTAATCATAAAGTTTAATTTCATTATTTTTACATTATTGTGCAATTATGTCTACTCTTATTACTGAGATTAAATTAAACAATACGAACTATCATGCTTGAAAAATACATATTTCCTTCATTTTTCATTTTAAACATATGTTAGATGTTGCTACTAATGCTACTTATGTTCCTTTCGTGACTGCTCCTCAAGTTGACATAGACGCTTGGAATGTTAAAAATGAGGAAGCACTTGGCCTCATTGGAATTTCTTTGAGTCCCAAATTATATGTTTTGATTGCTAATTGTACTGCAACACATGCACCATGGGATATTTTGAAAAACACCTATGATAGCCCTAATGAATCAAGAAAGATTCAACTCTAAGATTAATTAGAGGATCTTAGGTATACTAATTTTAAATCTATGGATGATTTTTTGTTAAAATTTGATTCCGTTAAAAGTCAATTAAATGGTTTAGGAGTCACTTTAACTGATATTCGTTTAATTCATATTATCAGTTTATTACTACTGTGCATTCTCAACTTGCTATTCCTAGTTTAGCTACTCAATTGACATATATCATTTTTTCAAACTTTGTTGTGTCAAGAGGAAGAAAAATTGATTCAATTTGGTACTCTTAAATCTAATGAACATGCCTTTATGTCTAAAAATCAAAATAAAAATCAGTTTAGATCAAATAATAATCATAATCGTCATAGTTATTCCAATAATAAATTTAATTTTAGGCCCTATCATAACAATAATAATAATCATAATAATACTCATAATAGTAATCATCATAATCAAAAGAATATTCCTAATAAAAAACCCCAATGCACTTATTGTGGGAAAGATGGTCATTTGACTACCAATTATTTTAAAAAGAAAAATGATAAGAAGCCTATGCATCAAAATAATCAAAAGTCACATTATAAGAAGAGTAATTGTAATCAATCTCGTCATGCATTTACAATTAGTTATAATTTTTCTAACCCTTTAGAGTGGATTATTGATAGTGGTGCATCTCAACATGTTACATCTCATAGAGAATTTTTTGATTTCTTGAAACTTGATACTTCAAATATACCAATTCAATTAACTAATAATCATAGTTGCAAAGTTGAAGGTTTTGGTAATGTTATTGTTCCTAATAAAAAATTACATGATGTTCTTTATGTTCTTGAATTTAAATCCAATCTTCTTTCAGTTGCTCAATTATGTCAAGACTATAAGGTTGAATTTCATAAGGACATGTGCTATGTTATTGATCCTAAATCTAACCAAGTTATTGCTAATGCCAAAATGGATCATGATAAATTATTTAAATTTTATGAGTTTTCCACTTCAAGGTACTCATTGCATACTAATATTGATTTAAATTAATAGGATAAAAGGCTTGGTGGCCATTTGAATTTTGATTATATATTTTTGATGCCAAAAGAAAATATGGTTGATGGATTGCCTAATATTATTCCTACCAAAATTATATGCACTAGTTGCATGAGTGGTAAGATGCATAGGGAACCCTTTCCACATGGTCAATCTTGGAGAGCACATAATAAGTTTCACCTCATTGATAGTGACCTTTTGAGACCCATGGAGAATAACTCCATCCAAGGCTCGAGGTATGCACTTACTTTTGTTGATGACTTTTCTAGAAGAACTTGGATCTATTTCTTACATGGTAAAGATCAGGTTCTTGGTATATTTGTAGAATTTCATATGTTTGTTGAGAGACAATCTGGTTTTAAAATTAAAATTATTAGAAATGAAAATGGGAAGGAATATTTTAATAATTCTTTCATTCATACTTGAAAGCTTTTGGTATAAAATATGAGTTTACCATTACTTATACACCACAACAAAATGGTGTGGCAGAAAGGAAGCATAGAACTATTGTTGAAATGGATAGATGTTTGTTGCATTCGCAAAATATGGATTATAAGTTTTGGGCTGAAGAATGGCTTGTGCTACATATCTCATTAATAAGACTCCTACTAAAGCTTTAAAAGATAAAACTCCTGAAGAAGCTTTGTCTGGTAGGAAGCCCAATTTGGCAAATTTAAGAATTTTTGGTTCAATTGCTTATGTTCACACACATAAACAAAAGAGGCATAAATTAGATGCTAAATCTTCTCCTTAGATATTTGTTGGGTATGATGAACAAGCTAAAGGATATAGAGTTTATAATCCTACTACTAACAAAGTTCAAGTTGCTAGAGATGTTTGTATCGCAGAAAATGGAGTACATGATTGTTTTAATGTGCAAGATGTTGAATTTAGTGGAAGAAAGGTTGTGGTTGTGGAGGACCAACCTCATTCTCTAAACCCTATTCCTAATGCATCTATTTCTATTCCTTCTAGTGATAGTAATGATGATAATACTAACTCTACTCCTCATGATTCTTCTTCTAGTGATGAGTCTATTACTTCTAAGAGACAACCTATTTGGTTTAAAAATTTACTTTATGAAAGTGATGATTACATAGCTAGAATGGGTGGACTTAAACCTAGGAGAGTTAAGTATTTCAATTATGCTTTGATGTCTTCTATTATGAATACTAATGATCCTAAATCATTTGAACAAGATAACATACAACCTTATTGGAAAACATCTATGAAAGGCAAATATGATACTTTGATTTCTAATAACACTTGGGGTTTAGTTAGTTTACCTCAAGGTAAGAATTTGGTTTCATGAAAATGGTTATACAAAACAAAATTAAATGCCAATAATGAAATTAGTAAGTTTAAAGCTAGACTAGTTGATAGAGTTTTTTCTCAAAATGAAGGATTAGATTATACTGAGACATTTTCTCTTGTTGCTAAAATGCCTACTATTAAACTTGTTCTTTCGTTAGCTTCTAAAATGAATTGGCTTATTCACCAAATGGATGTTAAAAGTGATTTTATAAATGGTGACTTACACGAGTAAATTTATATGGCTCAATCTCCTGATTTTATTAAAGAAGGTAATCAACATTTAGTTTGCAAATTAAAAAAATCTATCTATGGATTAAAAGAATCTCCTAGAGAATGGTATTCCAAAATCAATGCTTTCTTTATTTCTCAAAGTTTCATTAGAATTAAAAACTATCCTAATATATAAATTAATCATAGTGAAGATGACATTGTTATTATCATTTTATATGTAGATGATTTGATTCTTACTTCAAGTTCAAATTCTCTAATTTCTAATATTAAGTTTTAACTTAATAAAAAAATTCAAATGGCTGAATTAGGGATTTTACATTATTTCTTAGGAATGCAAATTTGGCACCTAAGGGTATTTTTCTATCTCAAAGTAAATATGCTCATGATCTTTTGGAAAAATTAAAGATGAATGATGTTGTTCATGTTTCCATTCCATGTGAATTACGAACTAAGTTAATGCTTGATATGAAAACTCCTTTAGTTGATGCTACTTTGTTTAGACAATTAGTTGGAAGTTTAGATTATCTAACTCTCACTAGACTTGATATTTCTTATAATGTAGGTTTAGTTTCTAGATTTATGCATAAACCTCAACAAACTCATTTCAAAGTTGCCTAAATAATTTTAAGGTATATTAAAGGCAATATTGATGTTGGTTTGTTTTATGATAAAAGTTCTGATTTTAATTTAAAAGGATTTACTGATTTAGATATAGGAGGAGATCCCAATGATGGGAAATCTACTTGTGGATATTTTTTCTTTTTTGGTTTAGGTGCTATTTCTTGGGAAAGTAAAAAGGAACATTCTATTTCTCTATGTTCTACTAAAGCTAAATATAAAGGATGTACTAATGCCTCTAAAGAAGCTTTATGGATTAGAAGATTACTTGAAGATTTGGGTATACCTCAACAAAATCCTACACCTTTGTATTGTGAAAACCAAAGTGCTATTGCCTTGGAAAACATTCCTATTTTTCATGCAAGGAAAAAGAATATTGCTCTACAACATCACTTCATTAGAGAACAAGTTGAAAACAAGCAATTTCACTCATCTATTGCAAGGGGGAAGATCAAGTTGCTAATATTTTGACAAAGCCTCTTTATAAAGAGAAGTTTGAACTTCATTGTAAATATTTGGGGTTGATACCCATTGATGTCAATTCCCCAAGTAAATATTAAGGGAGGGTGTTAGAATATTTAATCTTTCCTTGGTTTTATTTATTCAATTTAGGATAAATCAAGGTATCCTACATCGTATTTTGTCCTCTAGTACAAGTAGGAGGACATGTCATTTATTTGTAATTACTTTATTAAGGAAAATAGTTTACTCTCCTTAAGAGAATGTTGCCACTTTGCACACTTCTATTATGAATGGTGGAATTAATAGATTTGTTAGTTAATTTGTAAATCCTCTCCTCATCTCTATTTAAGAGATGCTCCTCTCTCTCATTCCAACACTTTGATGTTATTGTAAATGACTCTCTCTCTCTCTCTCTCTCTCTCTCTCTCTCTCTCTCTCTCTCTCTCAGGCTTTTCCTCATTCATAATTCACAAGGGATTTTTACTTTCTTTTCCCCTTTCAAAACTTCTTGTCTCCTTGTCTTGACTCTTTTGGTGTATGCTCCAAGTTTATGCATTTCTCATGGAAAAAATATTATCTTCACTTAACTCTCTTGGATTATTGTTCCTTTATTTTATCTTGATTGTTTCCTTTCAATTACTTCAACACCCTAGTTAAAATTTGATGCAAAGGGTCTTTGACAAATGGAACTTTTACTCAACTTTGCACAACTTTGATAAGCCTCATCTCTCCAAGGTCTACAACACCTTCATGAATCCCTTTGACACATAAAAAATAGGGATTATTGGAGATATATTCCTACTCATAATTATATTTCTAAGACAGAATCAAAATCTCATAAGCCCCATCCAATTAGACAATACAAAATTCACAACCAAACTTGCCTTCTTGCAAGATGACATAACTATGCCAAATTTGGGTTTGGACACAACAACCCTTCCTATGATATATGGGCACAAAATCACTTGTTTAATGTCCCTTTGAATGAAACCAAACATGTATCCATCATTATAACTCAATGTTCAACACCATTCATGATACTTGCTTCATGCATAGGCCTAACTGCTACTAGCCCTATCCAGCGGGTATTTTAAACTTTTATCACCAAACCTTGATTATACGAAAAAAATAAACACCATTTGGGACACCCTTTTTAGAGTTATTAAATATATGGCACAACCAAATTTATACTCACCAAAGTGATGGGTTAACTAATATTGGTATCACAGGCCTAATTGAGCTATTAGGTCTCCACTTACAAAGAAACCCTAATACAAATCTTCAATCCCACACAACCAAATCTTGTAACATATATGCCATGCCTAATATGTAGAATCCATGATGTCGTAGTGTCCAACCCCTTCAATTCTTGATCTACACCCCAATTTGCACTTTTTTCTTGAACAACCTAGGGCTGTCACATTGAGATGCCAAACCTAAAATTTGATGCAAAAATTTTCCATCACAAGGGATTGCTCCAAAACCAATGAAATATTAAAGTACATTTTTTGACCTATCATTCCCCTCATAATTAGGATTTTTGGCTAGTGGGAAGATATGCCAAATTGCCTATGAAGACAAAACCCTAGGTTACCAAGGTTTTTCGACAAGTTCATATTAGATTCCTTCTAACTTGCTTTAAACCTTATGAGATATCACCAAACCAATTCTATATGAAAGCTAACTCACAAACCTATCCTACCATATGTATTTAGAAATCCTTTCAATCCATACACATCTATACCATGCAAAGAAATTTACATAAACATCGTAAAAACATAACAGTCACTTGTATTTTTATTCAAATTTGAACCATCTCCTTCATGCCTCAACCAAAAGAGGAATTTGTATACATTTTACAACTATGTCAACCACCTCCAACCGCCAATTCAAACTAACTAGCCATTGGGAGGCATTTTGCAAAAGTTGCATTGTAACTTTTTGCAACTTTGCAACATTTTTGACATCTTAATTCTTCCCAACCATTGTGGCTAAATACATCACGAGAATGCCAAACATGGATTACAATTTATAAAACCTCAAATTCTATGGTTTTCCCAATTTATTGGGGTGTTTGACCCAAGTTGACCAATTAGGCCTTTATATGTTGATTCAAGACTTCATGGATCTTATTAGCCTTATACATTGTTTCAAAATATTACAATATAACTTCTAAGAGTCCATAGGACCTTGTTACATAGAGATCTATAAAAAACAAAAAATTTAAGATAATTCTTTAGGAGTAAAGGGGCGCTCCTTCACCATACTCCCGGGGTGAGAAAAAATCTCAAGTCCCCTTTGAGATCGGGTCATCTACTGTAACTCCATGATGTTTGATGTCCTTCTCTGCCATCCAAGTTGCATCCTCCCTAGATAGGCTCTTCCATTTCACTAGGTAATCCTTGTAAGTATTCCCTTTGGTTTTATCAACTTCCTTGCTATCCAAGATACATTCTAACTTCATTGGTTTTCTTGGAGGGAGTTCCTTGACCCAATCTTCAGCCTCTTGATCTACTTCACCTGCACTAGAACCTACATTCACACAATTTTTATAGGGATACAAGTCAGATACATTAAAAATGGTAGATATAGTGATTCCTTCAGGGAGTTCTATTTCATAGGCATTATTGCCAAATTTATGGATTATCTTGCATGGAAAAATCTTCCTCATCATCAACTTGGAATATTTCCCTCGAAGTCTATCTTTCTTGAGATGTGTCATGAATAGGTCTCCCACCTTAAACTGTAAGTCTGTCTTATTCATGTCTACTCTTTCCTTGTACCTATCAACATTGTGCTTCAATGTTTATTTGACTTGTTTATGTATATCCTTCATAGCCTCATCAAAATCATCAGCCAATGCACTTCTTCTGTCATTATTCTTCAATTCCATGAGTTCCAAAACACCTCTAGGGTGTAGCCCATAGATTACCTCAAAAGGACTCTTCCCTGTGGTCCTATTAATAGATTCATTATAAGCATACTTTTCCTGGGGTATAATTGTGTCTGATGCCCCTCCATGTTCCTTTATTATACATCTAAGTAGGTTTACCAAGGACATGTTAACTACTTTTGTTTGTCCATTTGTTTGGAGATGGTAGGAAGAACTAAATGACAAGCATGTTCCCAATCTCTTCCAAAGATTTCTCCAAAAATTTCCAACAAATGTATAATCCCTGTCTGACACAATATTGAGGGGTAATAAATGAATTCTTACAATCTCGCTAAAAAAAATACTTCTATATAAGATGCATCATTAGTTCATTTACAAGGAATGAAATGAGTCATTTTGCTAAATCTATCTACAACAACATAAACAATGTCATAGTTTATATTTTTCCTTGGCAATCCTAATTTACAAAATCCATATTGATGCTCTCCCATGGCCTACTAGGTGTTGGTAAAGGTTGTTATAACCCTGCATTTGATGTATTCCCCTTGGCCCTTTGACAAATGTTACATCCCTCAACAGGTCTCCTGACATCTATATGCAATTTAGGCTAGTGGTAAAATCTCCTTACTTGGTCTAGTGTCTTTTCTAGACCAAAATGTTCTCCTAGACTTCCATTGTGATTTTTTCTACTGATTGTTTCCCTCATGGATCATTTGGGAACACATAATTGACTACCCTTGAATAGAAATCCATCCCGCAACACATATCCTAAAAACTCATGATGAAATGAATCAATAAATTGATTTCAAACTTGGTATACCTATTTAAAGTCTTCATCTTCCTCATACATGCCTTTGAGGGTCTCAACCCCTACAATATGTAACCGCATTTCCCGCACTGCTAGAAAACTTCTGGTTAAGGCATCAACTACATTATTATCCTGACCCTTTTTGTGTTTTATAGTGAAGGTATAGACCTGTAATTGTTCTACCCACTTCATATGTATGTGGTTTAGTTTTTCTTGACTATTTAGTAATCTTAGGGCATGGTTATCTATGAATAATATGAATTCTCTTGGCAAAAAATAGTGCCTCCGCTTCTTTAGGGTCTACACCATTGCACATAATTTAAGATCATAAGAGGAGTACGTCCTCTTAGCCTCATTTAGCATATCACTAAAGAAGGATACTGGTCTGCTCTTCTGGCTTAAGACTACCCCAATGGCATGGTTACTTGCATCACACTCTAAGGTGAATATCTTTTTTAAATCCGGTAATACCAACATGTGTTGTTGGGCTATTCTCTCTACTTGAGGGATTCAAATCCTTGGTTTTCCATTTCTGTCCACACAAACTTGCACTTACTTCCCCCCTTTAATTGTATCTATCATAGGAGAAAATACACTACTAAAGCTTCTGATGGATTTTCTATAAAAATTGTCCAACCCATGGAAACTCCTGACTTCTCCTATAGTCCTTGGGGTAAGCCAAGTGAGAACGGCCTCCACCTTGGATGGATCCATCTTCTAGTTACCTCAAGAGATCACAAACCCAAGGTAAATCAATTCTCCCTTCACAAAATCACATATCTCCAAGTTTATCATGATTTTTTTCCCATGTGGTTTCCCTAAAACCTCTTCCAAGTGGTTTAAGTATTCCTAGAGGGTCTTTGAAAAATGAAACTTTTACTCAACTTTGCACAACTTTGATAAGCCTTATCTCTCCAAGGTCTAAAACATATTCATTAATCCCTTTGACACATACAACATAGGGATAATTGGATACATATTCCTACTCATAATTGGATATCTAAGATAGACTCAAAAGATCCTAAGCACCATCCATTTAGACACTACAATACTCACAACCAAACTTGCCTCCTTGCAACATGACACGACTATGCCAAATTGGGGTTTGGACACAAAAACCCTTCCCCTAATATATGGGTATAAACTCATTTGTTTCCTATCCTTTGAAATTAAACCAAACATGTCTCTATCATTAGAACTCAACCTTCAACACTGTTCATGATACTTGCTTCATACATAGGCCTAACTACTACTAGCCCTATCCAACAGGTATCTTGAACTTTTCCCACCAACCCTTGATCATAGGAAAAAACCAAATACTATTTGGGATACCCTTTTTAGAGTTATTAAATATATGTCAGAACTAGATTTAGACTCACCAAATTGATGGGTTAACTTGTAATGCCCCACCAAGTAACCCAAGAGAATCTAACCTAAACATGCAATTAAGTTAATAGGATGATTTTTTTTAAATGTTTACAAACAATAATGATAAAAACATGGAAGAAAAACAATGAAACACATAACATATTCACAACTCAAACAAATATTAAAAATCTTGAGGGTTCCTTGACATAGAATTACTTAAACAAACTAATCTACAAAGAACATCTATAAAGAACTATCATAAAAGGTACATCAACTAAATCAAATACCCATCTCATATAATAAGATCACATATACAATTGATACCCAAGGTATACATAAATGAATCAACATCCACTCCAAAAGTTGAAGGGTATTCATTAATGAATAATAATACAACACATCCTCTGAAAAGATGTCAACCAATATCCATATATGGTACAATTACAAATCATGAAACAAAACAAGTCTTCGGACAAAAAAGAAGGTAGAACAACGGCAATAAGGATCATCCAAGCAACAAAAAGATGTCAGATCTCAAATGGTATAAGAATCACTACTACCCGAGTGTTAGAGTAATCATTAGTTTGCTTATTAATTAAATCATGTTGATTTAATTAATTAAGTTATTACTCTTTAGTGCTTAAGCTTTCTCTTAGGTGCATTAATAATGAATTATTTTATTAATTATTAATGTGCAACCTAGATTTTTTAGGCTTTAGGGTTTTGTTCACCTTTATAGGTTGAACCTTGTAATTCTTTTTTCATTAATTTAGATTATAATTTTGCTCTCACATTTTGAGTAACTTCCGAAATCTGCTTTTTCCTCCTTCTGCTTCTCTCTTGTAACAGGTTATTTGCACGTAGGTATTCTTGGCATTTTGTGGATTTGTATTTCTCAAATCCTACATGGTATCAGAGCCACACTGCTGCCGCCTAGTATGGTGTTTGTGAAGCAATGTTTCGAGGGCAAAAGCCACAACTTTTCTGGGGTTTCTTCTTCAATCTAGAAGAGACACTTTTTTCTAGAGCACATTGAGCAAAAACAGACACCACCATTGCGCTTAGAAGGCCTGGGAGAGTCATTTTTCATATAAATTTTTCCATTTTTGGTCACAGTAGCCTCTGGGAAAATTTTTCTCTCTCTGGCTCAAATTTCGAGGTGAAAAATTAAAAAAAAATAAAAAAAATCAATTTTTAATTGATTTTTGTGTTAAAAAAAAATGCATGCAGTGTTAAAAATCAATGCTGCTTTGAAAATGGGCACCGCCGTCAGTTAACCGCTAGTGGTTAACCTCTAGTAGTTAACCTAACCACCAGGGTTTACTCTCAAACCTTCTTTGGGTCAGTTTTGAGCACTTTTGGTATTTTGGCCATATCTTTTGCATACGGTGTCCGTTTTTAAAAAAAAAAATATCATCGAAAAGCTCTTTCCAAGATGGAGATGATGATGCTAGTTTTGTATGCATATTTGGTCATTTGAGTACCTATTTTTAGTGTCAAAGTTACAGCTTCCGCTTCCCTCCTCCTTGCACCAGGTTTTGATCTAAATGCAGTAAGGTCAGATTTCTCAGTTTGTTTTTCATTTAGAAGAGTTATCATGGGTTTTTCTACTCACCCTTCAGTTGTTATTCT
>MU227502.1:841117-866245 GCA_018584345.1 Thuja plicata | reverse complement strand
GGATTCGTTTCTTCCCAAGGGGAGGAATATCATTTGCCGCTTCAGGATCTCCTTTTGGATTCTACATCAGGCATCTACCATTGTGACAGGAGTTTCTTCATTATGGGGGGACTTTGGTGTCTCATCCATCTCTCATCGGGGGCTGGTTGTACTTATGGTCTTGAGAGAGTCTCTTAATCCATTTATTTTCTGCTTTTTTCTATCTCTTTTTGGAGAGGGGTTTTTCCCACTGGGTTTTCTTCTTTGTCTCCGATTTACAGAGATTTCCTTGTATTGGGTACCTGATCAGGCCTTGTTGCCGGGAACCATTTCCTTCTTTCATAGCTGTGCTAGGTTAGCTTACCCCCTGCGCTTAGCTTAAGGGGGGGTGTTAGAGTAATCATTAGTTTTCTTATTAATTAAATCATGTTGATTTAGTTAATTAAGTTATTACTCTTTAGTGCTTAAGATTTCTCTTAGGTGCATTAATAATTAATTCTTTTATTAATTATTAATGTGCAACCTAGCTTTTTTAAGCTTTAGGGTTTTGTTCACCTTTATAGGTTGAACCTTGTAATTCTTTTTTCATTAATTCAGTTTATAATTTTTCTCTCACATTTTGAGTAACTTCTGAGTTCTGCTTTTTTCTCCTTCTGCTTCTCTCTTGTAACAGGTTATTTGCATGTAGGTATTCTTGGCATTCTGTGGATTTTTATTTCTCAAATCCTACACCAACCTTGTAGAACCAAAGATCCACTCCCACCGTGCTAAGGAGATAACATCAGGCCCACACACATGGGTACACAACAAGAATGACTAAAGAAGAAGTACAAGGATAGGAAAGATCAAGGTACACTAGAGATCAAAGGTCAACACAAGGGTACACCATCCAAAGATAAAGAGTGTACATAAATTAACCAGAAACACCAACATGAACCAACCACTAAAAAGAAAAAGCCAAATGTCAAAACAAAAACATCAAAGGTAAAGCATGACCTATGGAGGAGACTTAGGCTACATATTATTGGAGTGTCATCACATGGTCAATCACTTGAGTTACCCTAGACTGGTTAGTCTGGTATCTGGACCCTCAACATGACTCATGCGGAATCTGAATACCCTCTCTTGAAGATGAGGAATTCTAATCATACCTACTCTCTAGGTATCATCCCATTCTCATCCTTATCCTATACAATCACTCAAGACATGAGCGAGGCATCATGAATAATATTGTATTTAATGTTAACCCCAAGTTTTATTATTAAATTATCACTTATTAATAACTTACAATAGGTTACCCTGGATCTAGCCTCTTTGCGTCCCAAACCCCTATTGTAATCCAATCCCCTAGAATGTACTTATTTAACCTCCCCTAGGCTCAAGGTCACAAACATGAACAAAAGTCTCATAAACTGTTTCTTGTCCATATAAAAAACTACTGGCTCTCTAACCAATCTCATCCTAAAAGTACTCACAAAGATAAACAGTAATACACATGAAGAAACATATAGATAAAACATATGAACCCCAAGTCTCTGGTACACATTTCCTAAGGTCGACTTAAACTCCCGAATTTCACATAGACATAATAGAAAAATACTATGAAAGTACACAATCTATTTTAATAGTCACCTACAAACACATAATTGCATGATAAAACTCAATTTCAAGAAGAATTAACAAAACATAGTAATAACATATGAAGGATATTAAAAGTCTGATTCAATCCAATAACACATGTTGATTTAAGAAGTCATTATTAAGGGCATAATGCCTCATATTTTATGCAATATAAGTGACATCAACTATATGCATTACCACATGACTAACATTAAGCCAAAATACTAAATTAGATTATGTTATAATTAATCCTAGTATAATTGTATTAATAAATCAACCAAAAAAAGATATTCAATATAAGTTAATTATAAATTCCAAATCTAACTTTTCAATTATGAATATATTACTTACTTATAACTCTAACCATATTTAAAAAGGGCATTTATATACTAATTAGTAAGACAACAACATAAAAATTCTCTTTTAACATTTAATAAAAGATTTCTTACAATTAAATCAAATGATAGCTTTTTTTTAATAATAAAAAAATTATAATTTAAAAATTTGGTAAACTAACCCCACAAATAACAAAATAAAAGAATAAAACAAAAATAAAGTTTAAAACAAAAATCAAAACTAAATAAACTAAAAACATAACAAAAATAAAAATTAATTGATTAATATCTATTATTTAATATTAACTGATTAATAGACAATAACTAAATAACATACTAAAACTAAATTTAATTAAACCAACTATATAATAATTTTCATATATAAATAAATATATCTAATTATAAAATGAAAAGATAAACTAAAAGTAACCAACACCAAACTTTCCTAAATAATCATAATATTCCCCTAATGAGCATAAACAAAAATAAATAAATAAGTAAAGGAATTTTATTTCTATATTAATAAAGTAAAAGAAGAGGAAGAATCTCATTCCTAACCTCCCTAAGTTAAAATAAAATAATAAAAATACCTTTTCATATGTGGCTTTCCAAGCCCATAAGAAACTAAAAACAAATTAAAATAACCTTTAGACCAAAGCATTTAAAAATTCCCTTTCCAATTCTCAAGGGCTACTTCTTGGAAACAGTGCAAATTAGAAGAGAAACATAATTTAATTGAAGAAATAACATTTTCATAAAACAAACAATTATTACTTTCTTGGCATGACACTAAAACCATAGCATCAGTTAATTAAGCCGAAAGGCTTATTATGGCGGAGACTTCCACCAGATTGTTTTGATAATCCGGTGTTGTCTTACGCCATAAAAATTGGAAACAGTGCAACGAATTTGGAAAACGTCGGGGATGGTGACTAGTGAAATGCGCAGTTGAATAGTTTTTTACGACATTGTTGACATGGGATGAAATTATTCCTATTAATACAGTCTTGTTGGCGCAAGTCAGACCAGCCATAAAATGTCATTTCCTTAAGGTATTTTGCCATGTAAGATGGCATCGACTTTTCGTTGTAAAATATGCAAGGAGGATACTAGTAAACATTGTTGAATCTCAATATCTGAACGAAAGGTGCCACATAAGAGTCCATACATATGAAGATATCTCTGGGCAGTGTTGTTCTCCCACATTAGGGTTAAAGTGGTTGAATTTTGGCAAACTAAATGAAGAACTAATGACACGTTAGGGTTAACATGGTCAAGTTTTGATAAACTACATCTAATTTGAAATTATTAGGAATATACAACTAGTGCATTCGTCTCTACAAAATTTTAATGTTCTTTTTCTGGTAAGAAATGCGAACATCGCCTTAACGATTTCATTCCATAAACAACCACAATTCATCTCTGTTCTTCCCGAAGATGTTAAGCCACATGAGACTTACAAGCTTTTTTGCAGGTGTCATGGGTTCAAAACCTGCCAGCTGAAATACACTGGTCGTGGATATCATGCAATTTTAGTTTACCTATTTGTCTTTTTGTTGTGCCCTTGTTTACTCGCCATGGATAATGTTTATTACCATTGACAATTTTGTTTTTGTCGAATTGAAGCGAGGTCTTTGTTGCTATAATGAATCTAGGCAGATTTTTTTTTGTTCTTATTCTTGTATGAACTGATGTAGATGCAAGAAGAGATTCATGAATTAATTCACATTTTTAGATTCAAGTCTTAATTCTTTTGATATTTATGTAAATTCCCTTCATCAACGAGGTGGGATTTGTGGGCTTACAACTACCATTCTGTAGGATGTACCAGATTTTTAATCATCTATTTGTCTACGAGACCACCTATGATTGAAGTTTTTGATTTCATGCTACCAACTAGGCCATATCAAATCTAGAGAAGTTTATGGTTTTTATTGTGCTTATTGATTTTTGTGTAAACTGATGGAAGTGGTGTACAAACTGTGGGCATTGAATATGATTTTAGAGGGTATTTGTTATACTAACTGACCAAGTCTCAAACAAGATACATTGAAATATGGACAAAAGGTACACATAGATTTTCAATATTTCTTTAGAATCAGAATAATATTTCTTCATTCATTGTCAGTTTCAAGCCAAGCGAGTGTCTTAATTCCAAATGATTTTTGTATTTATTTTCAAGCGAATGGAGAGAATGATGATTAAATTCTTTAATGACATACACCTATTTTTTGCATTAATTCATCGGGCATCTTTTGAGCTTAGAATCCAATGAATGGTTCCTATTTTGGCATTGTATATATGAAAATTTCAAGGTTTGCAGACAATCTTTGAACCAAAGTGTGGTAAATTTGAAGGCTTGTAGACAATCTTTTAACAAACCCGTGGTTGAGAACAATATGCTAGCATGTATATACTTTTGGAAGTGGTCAAGCTGTAGTCTGTTATACTTAGGGCATCTGAATTTTGATTTTAATTAAAGAAAAAGAGCTAAACCAAACATATTTGAACTGCATGAAGGACATAAACATTTATAGATAAGGAACAAAACATTTTGTCTTTACATATAGGAATAATCCTAATGGGTAGCAATGATGGATGCCCATAACATGTTCCAAAGTTCTAATCCACGCACTGTCAGAAAAGTATCTGACAAATGTGAAGGAAAATGACTCCACACCTGCAAAGTGTGTCTTCTTGAGGGTTTCTAGAGCCTTTTAAAATCATTTGTAGGCATATCCTTTAAACAACAGAGCATTCTGTGAGATGCCATATCCTTGGAGAAAATGTTGAAAATAGTTCACGGTGTTGTCCATGCTTCCACACTTGAGTGCAGGCTTGCCAGGTTGTTCACCTCCTTCTAATACCGTTGTGTGTGGGTCTATGGACAACGTGGATGGACCGATGTTGACCAAGGTGACACTTCCTATACTGATTTCCCAAAACCATTTGGGTTGGCCTCAAGATGGAAACCCTAAATTATGGTATGGATTTTACTTATGTATTACAATATTTGTTGATTGTTGATATTTGTTGAGTGTTCAATTTTTTGTAAATATATTTATACAACAATAGCTTTTAAACAAATGTTTTTTTAGATTCAATTGTATTAGATTTTGATTAAAAAAACACTTCCGTCAAATTCTGTAGTTGTCATTCCATCGATTTTATTTCCAGTTTTTATTTGCTAGGGCCAAACAAAAAACTCCATTGAATTTTAATGCTTTCCACTTTTTATTTCTCAATGGTGAAAAGAAGTGGCATTAGATTTAACATTTTATTACTTTTATAGAATATCTTGACACGTGTATCTGACATGTATATTGAAGCTTATAACGTGATTACTGAAAAATCAACTCATAAATTAGTCAAATTTTATTGACTATTCATTTATTAGATCGTGGTACAAAAGTTTGGATCTACATTATATACTCAAATTTGATTTATTTCAACGATCTAATTAATAATTGTCTAGAGTTAAAATTTTTGTAAAATATTATTTATATTTTAATTGATCAATCAAGATAAAAATTGGATTTCTCTTTTAAACAAGTCTCGTAATTAATTATAATTATAATTATATATGTAAATTTAACTCTAATTTAATTATTAATATTAAACATATTTTAATTAATAGTTATTTAATTAAAAAGAAAATTATTAAAAATTAAAAATTAAATAAGCAATATTTAATAAGATATGTTTGTATATATTATAGTTTCATTTCTATAGTTATAATTGTAAACATTTAAAATATAGTTATAGATTTTAAATGTAAGGTGAAATTTAAATAATAAATAAGGGGTTAGTAAACTATTAAAATTACATAATATTACAATATTATATTTTTATATTATATATTGGAAATTTATATATATATATATATATATTTATATATTAAAAGTATAATATAGTAAATATTTTAGAATATATAATAGTTATATATTATATTATTATTTAAATATATTATAATTTAATTTTGTAATAAAAATTATATAAAATACACTATTTCACAAAATCAATTCAACCAATCATATTTGAGATAGGTAATTTTTATAATATATAAAATTAATATGCATTGTTTTTGGGTAGACAACTTACTTGTCAACACAAAACTAGGGGAGAAACTGATATTTGTGTGAGTAAAGACAATTTTTTTTGTTTATTTTACTATTGAGTTTTGAAAGTATTTCACTATTGAGTTTTGTGGAGTAATGATGTTTTAAGAGCTTAAAAGTTTACTTTTTTCTATGATTTTTCTTTGGATTATTTTTATGAGACATCTGAAACTTAAACCCATGGTTATATATATATTTTAAATTGTATGTATGAATTATATATTAATATGGATATCAAAAGTATATTTATTATTTCATTTTCTTTTAAGAGCATTGAATATTTTTTTTCTAATTATTTTTTATTTTTATTTATATAACATAATAGTAATTATTTTTATTTATATAACATCTATAATGTTAAGATTTTCTCTATAAAAAAGGCACTCTGGCTTTATCATAGTTAATTCAACATTAAATTCGTTCATTGTTTTTGGGTGGACAACATACTTGTCAAACAAAACTAGGGGAGAAACTAATATTTGTGCGAGTAAAGAAAATTTTGTGTTTATTTTACTATTGAGTTTTGTGCTTATTTCACTATTGAGTTTTGTGGAGTAATGATGTTTTAAGAGCTTAAAGGTTTACTTTTTCCTATGATTTTTCTTTGGATTATTTTTATGGAACATCTGAAACTTGAAGCCATAGTTATATATATTTTAAATTATATGTATGAATTATATATTAATATGGATATCAAAAGTAAATTGATTATTTCATTTTTTTAAGAGCATTGAATATTTTTTTCTAATTATTTTTATTTTTATTTATATAACATCTGTAATGCTAAGATTTTCTCTATAAAAAAGGCATTTTGACTTTATCATAGTTAATTCAACATTAAATTCGTTCATTGTTTTTGGGTGGACAACTTACTTGTCAACACAAAACTAGGGGAGAAACTGATATTTGTGCGCGTAAAGACAATTTTGTGTTTATTTTACTATTTGAGTTTTGTGTTTATTTCACTATTGAGTTTTCTGGAGTAATGATGTTTTAAGAGCTTAAAGGTTTACTTTTTTCTATGATATTTCTTTGGATCATTTGTATGGGTCATCTGAAACTTGAAGCCATGGTTATATATATTTTAAATTGTATGTATGAATTATATATTAATATGGATATCAAAAGTATATTTATTATTTCATTTTCTTTTAAGAGCATTGCATATTTTTTCTAATTATTATTATTTTTATTTATATAACATCTGTGATGCTAAGATTTTCTCTATAAAAAAGGCAAGGCACTCTGGCTTTATCATAGTTAATTCAACATTAAATTCGTTCACAACTAGATAGTTCTTCAATGAAAAATGATCATTTTTGTGTGGTAAACATTATGCACATTTTAATATAAATTAAAAATATGGTCTATTCAATTTCGAGAACAACATAATATTTTCATTTGATTTGAGTAAAATTAAGTAGCCCCATTTGATCAACAAAGTTTTATAGTGGTTATGTGGCTCCTAAATACGCTATGTGAGGTCATCTTACAGAAAAGGCATACATTTTTAGCCTCGAGATAGTTCCATTAGAAGTCATCAGTGGAAATTCCAACATGGATCCTACACTACCCATGATTACATTATATATCTTGGATTGGGTATTATTTTTTTCTAATTCTAATTTGTAAAGTGTGAAGATGTTTTCTATCAAAAATTTATGGTGGTTTTGTAGCTCCCGAATATGCTATGCAAGGTCATCTTACAGAAAAGGAAGACATTTTTAGCTTCGGGATAGTTCCATTAGAAGTTGTGAGTGGCAAGTCCAACATGGATCCTACACTACGCATGATTACATTATATATCTTGGGTTGGGTATTATTTTTTTCTAATTCTAATTTGTAAAGTGTGAAGATGTTTTCTATAAGATAAATTTTGTTTGTTGTACATCTCTATGAAGTGTTTTGTGACAAATTTCTTACATATATATATATATATATATATGTGTGTGTGTGTGTGTGTGTGTGTGTACACACACACACACACACACACACACACATACACACACATACATTAATGCCCGCACATTAATGTTGGAAATAATGGGAAGTGTGTACTGTGAGGGGAGGGGTGAATCAATACCTCTAAAACCTTTAGTTAATTAACCTTTATCCTTATGTAATCAAATCTTTGATTTACCAATCATATTTGTTGTTCTTTATTTATGCACGTGATATCAATTCATAGTCTTAATTGTATGTAGACATTCATAGAAAAATTCATGAAAGTAATTGACACATAACACGAGATATGGTAACACAGAAAACCCCTCTTAGAAGGTAAAAACTACAGCGGGGATGGCACCCACAAAAACTTCACTATCCACAGATTGGAAGGGGCCGGTTAAGGCTTACAATTTGATCACTTCTGATGATCTACCCTGTTAGGAGTATTATGTGGAGACAGGTTAAGGTCTACTCTGTTAAGAGCTTTAGCAACACTGTTTAGTGTGCACTCAGTTAAGAGATTTACAATATGATTGTTAAATCCACCTTTCTTGAAAGGATTTCTTCTATTTGCTACACTTGTTAGAATGCAGAAAAAAATACTCATTGAACTGAGTGTGTGAAATCTACAATTGCTGATTACAGATCCATTCAAGATTACATGTTTAAATGTATCACCTAATGTGATTGATTAATACCTTTGTTGCTCCATAGCTTTGGTTCTTGGTTCTTGATAACCAAATTCATCTTTTACTATTCTGCTTCTTGAAACTCTCAGTCTGATCCATAGATGTGCTCATTGGATACAATCTTCCTCTCATCCATCTAAAATGAATGATTACAACACCTATTTATAACATAGATTGACCTAATTTAGTTTCACGTATTTCAAACTTAACTCTATGATCAAAAGTTTACAACTTGACCTTGATCTCCTAGTTTGCATGTTTTTAATCAGTTAGACTGATTAAAACAATTACAATAATGTTTCTTGTTCCTGAAGAAATGGATTTAAAATAAATCAAAACTCTAAACATAGAATGTAACTGTTTTATCTGACATGGAAGTCAGATCCACTTTTCTTGGGATATAACTGGATTTCAGTGTCTAATGCTCAGTTTTCTCTGAAATAAGTTTGACTGTCTTTCAGTGTTCCTTTTTTGAACTGTCTATCGGGTTCCCTTGCTGTCAGGTTCCTTTGTTTCTTCTCTTTTGGTTTATGGTGTAACCTGCTTGTCGAGTTCCTCAGTATCATCTTTGGGTTGCACTTTCAGTTTACACTGCAAAAATTGTGTCGTCGGGTTTCCCTTTAGTTAGCACTTTCGGTCTGAATTGAAAATTGACTTTTGGTGTAGTGTAACCGATGGTTCAAACAATTGTTTTATCTTTGCACACTAATCGAAAAACTTTGATGACATGTAACTGATTGAATGTTTGAAGATATTAAGTTGATGATCATGCAAGACATTAAATCAGTTAATGTATTGTATTGTCATTGATGTCGACTTGATATAATCTGTATGGCCATGGAAACATTGCCTAAAGACTTCAAAGAACTGATGAATCAAGACTATGCTATCAGTAATGTATACAAGTCAAGTATTCACTAAGTGACAAAATACACCAATGGAGTGCACACCGATGGTCAGAGTAAAAGAGAAGAGTCACAGTGTTACCCGATGAGCTAATGCACAACATTACCGACTGGTATAGTTACAGTGTTTCCCGATGAGAAAAAAATAGAGTAACCTGACGGAAAGAATTTCAGTGTTGCCCGATGGAGAAAACAAAGGATGGAGATCCCGATAACAAATGAAGTCACACCGATGGAATAGTCAGTTATCACCGATGACTAACTGAAGTGTTGACCGACAGAATAGAGAGTTCAGAAAATGACAAAATACCTAGCTGTCAAGATGCTAAAGATAGAGTGAACAGATACTTATCATTGTTTTAATCATCCAAATAAAGCCTGAGATAAGTAATTGATTCAAAGCTGATTTGTCCAGTTGGCAAGAAGATCTCTTTGAGATAAATCAAGAGTTTTCTTTAAATCTATTGGCAAGAATTGTGAAACACGCCAAGAATCAAGAAAGCCAAGAAAAGGGAAAATCATGTCTATAAAGAGACAAACCCAATTCATTACGAAGTGTGGGTTGAACAAGAGAAGAGGAGAGATGCTAAAGAAAATCTGATGGAGAAGAAAGTCTTCATTCAGTCATGATCAATAAGATAAAGGAAGAGCTAGATTCTACAGACACCGACGAATAGTGAGACAAGCATCACAGAGAAGAACAAGTGTGGAGCAAAGGTATATATTTGATTATAATGATTAGTGAAGTAATGGACCTACAATAGATCTAAAAATATGCAATTGAGTTGTATGTATGAAAAGATCATTAGTGTTTTAGTTTAACCATTGAAGCATATAAGCCTCTTAACCAAGCAAGACTTAAAATTCTTTTACAATTGAGATACATCCCAAGGAGTATCAAAAAGTTTGATCACAAAAGTAGCATTGGATATGCCCGATACCTATTGGCAGGCCAAGTGAGTGTTTGATCAAGGATGGTAGCATTAGATGTCAGATACTAGTTGACAAACTATTTCTAAATCCTCTAACAAGGTCACACCTAACAGTGTGTTTGTAACCTTTAACAAGCTTGGCTTTTAACAGGGCTCACTTCAAAAGAGTGAAAATTTGGGGTACTGGTCCCAATGGTTTTTCCCTTAACAGGGTTTCCATGTTAAAAATCCATGTGTTATGTGTGTATGAATCATTTCTTTACTGTTTTGTATCTTACATAGTTAATTCTGGATTGATCAGTATACTCTGCAAATTTACTGTATTTTGGTAAAAAAATTTTACTGCTTATCGGTAATCATACAGAAGAGAGATTAGCAAAGCAATCCGACAAGTAGAAAATTGGTTAAAGTATTTCAAGGCATACATCTTGTAGGACAGAAGATAACTTGAGATGTAATTAGTGGTTATAAGTTTTAAGGGTTGATTTAAGGATTAATAATTGAGGCCACTAATTCACCCCCCCTCTCAGTTATTACTAATAATTGGTATCAGAGCTTGTGTGCTTAGAAGGAAGGTTTCAAGACCTAAGATAAAGATCACAAGATGAATAGAAGAGATGTTCCCAAGTTGAACAAAGATAATTTTGCTTCATGGAAGAGCAAAATAAGACTCTACTTATCAGGTATTGGTAATGATGTTACTCAATACTTAGATGCTGAATATGTGTTTCCCACAGGAGCACCAACGATTGAACAATTGAGAGAGAAGCATGAGAAAAATTGAATGATGATAGAACTTGCTTCTTCACTCTCCAATGCTGAATTTGAAGATGTCAAATCCTGCAAGACTGCAAAGTAGATGTGGGACAAATTGATGCTTGTACATGGTGGTGACAAAAAAGTTTTGAGAGCCAAGGCAGAAATCCTTAGAGGAAAGTTTGAGGATCTCAAAATGAAAGAAGGTGAAAAATTCACCTAGTACAACACAAAAATCAAAGAGGTAGTCAATGCTATCTGAGGAGTTGGAGGTATACTAGAAGAAGATACACTGGTAAGTAAAATTCTAAGAACCTTACTGCCTACTTATGCTATTAGAGTATCTGCCATTCAAGAAATGAGAGCAATAGAAAATAGCAATGTTACTCTAGATAGTTTGATTGGAAGATTAATTTAATTTGAGATGAATAACTTTGATAATAGCGTCTTACCAAATATAGAGTCTACATTCAAAACTTCTATGAGAATAAGTAAATCAAGTCATAAAAACACTATGAGAAAAGATAGTGATAGGGAAAGTGAAGAAGATGATCTTGATGAAATTGAAGCACTTATGGCCAGAAGAATGCAGAGAGGCAATGGTAAATACAAAGGTAAATTACCACTTGTTTGTTTTAATTGCAAAGAGATTGGACACTTTGCGGCAAGATGTACTAACATAAGAAAAGATGATAGAAGTAATGACAGATCATTTGAAAAGAAGTCTGACAGAGGTGATTACAGAAGCTACCAACAATCAAAAAGAAGAGATACTCGAGACTACAAGGACAAAGGAAAGAAAGCCAATTACCTAGAAAAATGCAAAGATGATGATACTGACACCGAATCTGATGAAGACATCGAGATGGTGTTTGTGGTAGTAAAATATGATTCAGATGATGATGAATAAAGGTATGTAGAAACGACACTCATATCTAAGGTTACTAAACATGATGTCTGGATCAGAGATAGTGGCCGTACTCACCATATGACCAGTGATAAGAAAAAATTTGAGACTTTTGAGTACTATAAAGGTGGTTTAGTAAGAATGGGTAATGACACACCTTGTCCAGTTGAAGGTAGAGGAACCATAATGTTGAATAACTAGATAAAATGTGAAAATGCTTATTAGGTAAATGGATTGAATTATAATCTACTGAGTGTTTCTCAATTGAATAATTCAGGTCACAAAGTAGCATTTGAAAATAAGAAGGCAAAGATCTTCAATAAATCAAGAAATATGATTGGTACCGATGAGCAAACAAAAGGTAACTTATTCTATCTAGATGATACTAACACCACTTGTTTGATTGCTACAAATGAAGACATATGGCTGTGGCACAAAAGATTGTGTCATGTGAACTTTGACAACATGATAAAGATCAGAAAAAAGAGAAATGTTAGAGGCTTACCGACAATGACCAAGCCTGACAACATCATGTGTAAGAATTGTCAAAAAGGTAAAATGAAAAAGTCTAGTTTTAAAAACAAAACCAATACATCTGATGCAATTCTAGAATTAGTCCATACTGATTTATGTGGACCTATGAGGACAAAGAGTTATTATGGAGATAAATATTTTATTCTCTTTGTTGATGATTACTCTAGAATGATGATAGTCATGTTTCTAAAAGATAAATCAGAAGCATTTAAGATGTTTAAATGGTACAAAGCAATGGTTGAGAAGAAAAGTGGTAAGGATTTGAAATGCTTAAGATTAGATAGAGGAGGGGAATTTATTTTAGATGAATTCACTTACTTTTGTAATGAGCATGGAATCAAAAGATAGGTCTCTGCACCAAGAACACCATGGCATAATGGAATTGCTGAAAGAAGGAACAGATCCATAGTTGATTGTGTAAGGACACTGATGATAGAGAAAGGGATCAACCAAATCTTCTAGAGGGAAGCTATCAATACTACTGTTTACACATTGAACATAGTACAATTGAAGAAAGACACCAACAAGACACCTTATGAGCTATGGTATGGATACACACCCAATGTAAGTTATTTCAAAATTTTTGGCAGTCAATGTTATATCTTAAAAGATGATAGAAATGGAAAAATTGACTCCAAGAGTGATGAAGGAATCTTTCTAGGGTATTCTACCAAAAGCAAGGCTTATAAATGTCTAAATAAAGCCTCTAACAAAATTGTTGAAAGTGCAAATGTAAAGATAGATGAATTTGTAGAGAAGAATGAAAAGGAAAGAACTAAAGAACCAGAGGACTACAATAGGTTCACTTATAATGAGGAACCTGAAACTCTACCCGATCAACAATGTAGAGCTCTCGAGCAATAGATCATTGCACCTAAGCACTAGGCTGCAAATAATGACGATCAAAATATTGCTAAAAATGATGCACAAAGTGATGGAGAACATAATGAAGAACAAAATGATGATCAAGCTGATAGACAAAGAGTTGAACCTATACTTGCAAGATATGTCAGAAGGAACCATCCACAAAACCAGATCATAGGAGATAAAAAGGCTGGTATGAGAACCAAAAGTAAGTCCCTAAATACAAGATGTCTTATTTGTGATTATGAGCCCAAATTTTTCAATACTGCACTAGATAATGATGAATGGATAAGTTCTATGAATGAAGAGATTCAATAGATAGAGAAAAATAAGACATAGACACTTGTACTAAGACTAGATGACAAGAATTTCATCGGTACAAAATGGATATTCAGGAATAAGTTGAATGAGAATGGAGAAGTCACAAGAAATAAAGCAAGACTAGTGTGCAAGGGGTATGCACAAGAAGAAGGAATTGACTATTGAGAGACCTTTTCACCCATTGCTAGGCTAGAAGGAGTAAGAATATTGCTTGCTTTTGCTGCATATAAAGGATTCAAGGTATATCAAATGGATGTCAAGTTTGCATTCCTAAATGGAATACTTGAAGAAGAGGTATACATTGAACAACCAGAAGGGTTTGTTGATCCAGACAAGAGGGACATGGTATGTAGACTACAAAAAGCCCTATATGGATTGAAAAAATCACCTTGAGCCTGGTATGAAAGACTTCATTCCTATCTTATAAGTATTGGATTTGTAAGAACTAGTGAAAATAGTAATCTTTACTTGAAGGAAGATACTGATGCTAACATTTTGATTGCTGAGATATTTGTTGATGACATCATATTTGGAGGCAATGATATGCGATGAAAATCATTTGAAAATGAAATGAGAAAAGAGTTTGAGATGTCTATGTTTGGAGAGATCAAGTTCTTTCTTGGTCTGCAGATCATGCAACAAGATGAAGGTATTTTCATCACACAATCCAAGTACATCAAAGAAGTACTAAAAATATTCAATATGGAAGAGTCCAAACTAGTTGGAAAAACAATGGCAACAGGATGTAAGCTAACAAAGGAGGATAGGTCATCAGAGGTAAATCAGACTTTGCATAGATCAATGATTGGAAAACTCATGTATGTTGTACATACTAGACCAGATATTGCACATGCAGTAGGAATAGTTGCTATAATTTCTGCTAATCCTAGAGAATCACATATGACTGCTGTGAAAAGAATTCTAAGATATTTGAAGAATATCAAGGAATATGGCTTATGGTATAAAAGAGAAGGAAAATTTGAACTTAAGGTCTTTACCAACGCTGATTGGGCTATAAATATTGATGATCGAAAGAGCACAACTAGAGGGGCATTCTTTATGGGTGACAAACTTGTCACATGGATTAGCAAGAGGCAAGGATGCATCTCAATTTCTACTATAGAGGCAGAGTATGTTGCTACTGCTGCAAACTGCTCAAATATTGCATGGATCAAACAGTTACTGGAAGGTATGCATATGAAAATTCTAGAATCAGTAATTATCTAATGTGATAATACAAGTGTAATCAACATTTCCAAGAATCTAGTCATGCATGCTACAAAAAAGCATATTGCCACCAAGTATCATTATTTGAGAGAACAAGTTCAAGAAAAGGAGGTGATACTTGAGTATATGTAATCAAAGGAACAATTGGCCGATATCTTCACCAAGACACTTCCCAAGGATGCATTTGAGTACTTGAGAAAGAGACTAGGGGTCAGACCCTTGTCTACTAGTCAATAAAGCTGACTAGAAGGCTAGATCAACCTACACATTATCAGAATATGATTCATGTTGATGCAAGCAGAGAGATGAACTACAAAGTTAAATCATACACATAAAGGTATATATCTACAACAAGTACCAGAGTTGTTACCGATGGAATGGGAAAGTCAAGTAATATATTATGGATAGAAAGAATCCATTTGGAATCACTGTCAAATATTTGCTTGAAAAAGATGTTTGGCATTACTGTCAAAGGGAGAGAGTTTATCCATTATCATCTCAGGAAGAGATCATATCCATCTAGTATCCAAAGGGAGAGATGTAACAAGAAAGGGAGAGTACACATAAAATGAAAAGAATGATAAGAGACATCAAAAAGAAAGAAGAACAGTCAAAGGGGGAGAGTTTGACACAGAAGGAGAACACATCACATCAAAAAAATTTATACATCTATCCAGTGAAGGGATTGAAGATGAAAAAAAAGAAAGCTGTAAGAATCAAATCAAAGCTATTTGAGCTTACCAATAGCCAGACATTTGTAATAGTTACATTAGGAAAGCTTGATGAAACTTTATATTTCTTATTGTATTAGCAATACTATAGTATGTTGCCATCAATGCCAAAGGGAGAGATTGATGACATGTAACTGATTGAATATTTGAAGATATTAAGTTGATGATCATGCAAGACATTAAATTAGTTAATGTATTGTATTGTCATTGATGTCAACTTGATATAATTTATATGGTCATGGAAACACTGCCTAAAGACTTCAAAGAATCGATGAATCAAGACTATGCTATCAGTAATGCATACATGTCAAGTATTCACTAAGCGACTGCATACACCAATGGAGTGCACACTAACGGTCAGAGTAAAAGAGTAGAGTCACAGTGTTACCCAACAAGCCAATGCACAACATTACCGATGAGCAGAGTTGCAGTGTTGCCCAACAATAAAAATATAGAGTAACCCGATAGAAATAATTTTAGTGTTGCCTGACAGAGAAAACAAAGGATGAAGATCTTGATGACAATTGAAGTCACACCAATGGAACAGTCAGTTATCACCGATGACTAACTGAAGTGTTGACCAACAGAACAAAGAGTTCAGAAAATGAAAAAATGCTTAGCTGTCAAGATGCTAAAGATAGAGTGAACATATAATTATCATTGTTTTAATCATCCAGATAAAGCCGGAGATAAGTAATTGATTTAAAGCTGATTTGTCCAGTTGGCAAGAAGATCTCTTTGAGATAAATTAGGAGCTTTCTTTAAATCTATTGGCGAGAATTGTGAAACACGCCAAGAATCAAGAAAGCCAAGAAAAGGGGAAATCATGTCTATAAAGAGACAAACCCAATTCATTACAAAGTGTGGGGTGAACAAGAGAAGAGGAGAGATGCTAAAGAAAATCTGATGGAGAAGAAAGTCTTTATTCGGTCCTGATCAACAAGCTAAAGGAAGAGCTAGATTCTGTAGACACCGATGAACAATGAGACAAGCATCACAAAGAAGAACAAGTGTGGAGCAAAGGTATATATTTGATTATATTGATTAGTGAAGTAATGTAACTACAATAGATCTAAAAATCTACAATTGAGTTGTATGTATGAATAGATCATTAGTGTTTCAGTTTAACCATTGAAGCATATAAGACTCTTAACTGAGCAGGACTTAAAAGTCTTTTACAATTGAAATACATCCCAAGGAGTATCAAAAAGTTTGATCACAAAAGTAGCATTGGATATTCCTGATACCTATTGACAGGCGAAGTGAGTGTTTGATCAAGGATGGTAGCATTAGATGCCAGATACTAGTTGACAAACTATTTCTAAATCCTCTAACAAGGTCACACCTAATAGTGTGTTTGTAACCTTTAACAGGGTTGGCTCTTAATAGGGCTCACTTCAGAAGAGTGAAAATTTGGGGTACCGATCCCATTGGTTTTTCCCTTAACAGGGTTTCCACGTTAAAAATCCATGTTTTATGTGTGTATGATTCATTTCTTTATTGTTTTGTATCTTACATAGTTAATTCTGGATTGATCGGTATACTCTACATATTTACTGTGTTTTGGTAAAAAAAATTTACTTCTTATCGGTAATCATACAAAAGAGAGATTAGAAAAGCAATCCAACAAGTAGAAAATTGGTTAAAGTATTTCAAGGCATACATCTTGTAGGACAGAAGATAAATTGAGACATAATTAGTGGTTATAAGTTTTAAGGGTTGATTTAAGGATTAATAATTGAGGCCACTGATTCACCCCCCCTCTTAGTTATTACTAACAAACTTATGTCATCAATCTCCCCCTTTGACATTAGTATCAAAAACTGATATGTGAGAAATACTAACAAAGTTTATAGTATGTAAACCATGTATATTTATTTTTCATTTCATGACTCCCCCTATGCATGTGTCGGTATAGTATAGTATATGTGTATGTACATTTTTCTTTATACTATCTCTTCCTTTTCCCCTTGTATTTTCCCTTTGTGCTATATTTTCCTTTTCCCCTTTTGTACATATCATTTTCCTTTTCTCCTTTTTTGATAGTAAGTGCAAAGGTGTATACGTATAGCTTATAAAAAATATGAGAGTGAGAGGTCTTCATTTCCTCCATCATCTTCTCCCATTTATCCTTTAAATTCTCAAGAACCATATGCTCTAATGTGATCCTGGCATGCCTGTTGTAGATGTTGTCTACTACAGACATCTTAGGGGTGGCAATGAGTTGTCTTGCTGAACTTATTTATTGTTGTAGAAGTGTGAGGTTTGGTAATATTTGAGACTGTATCTTGGTAACCTCTTCTCAAAATTGTGATTCTGCTTCCCAAAGTTCTTGTCTTAACCGTTTGTTTTGAATTATCTTCTCATAATGCAATTTGATTACATTTCCATCTATGGTTAGACTTTGAGCACTTGCATTTAGATCAGAATCAATCTTTGCAATCTTGTCATTGTTATACTTTGTAAATTTCTCTAAAGTGCATAGATTTTGAATTAAGGAAAAAACTTCAGTAATGATTGGATCTAATTCATTTGTTAACTCTAAAAGCTTTACCTTATTTTCTGTCACTTCTTGGCTGATTTTTTTTGTCAATTTATATTGAAACTTTTGTTCTATTTGTTCCTTAATCATTTTTTCTGCATCCACATTATGTGTTGTGATGGCATTGGTGAGAATGACAAGTTGATCCAAAATGGGGGCATTGTGATCAACATCAATGTCGGGCACTATCTGATTTAAGATATCCCTTGTGGTCTCCAGTGCTAAGGAGTCTCGATGCTCTTTTAAATCTTTTCTTGCAAAGCTTTCCTTTGACAGATTTCTCCATATTCTTGGAGTGATTCAAAATCCAAAGTAGTTGGATCACACTTTTGTATTTCTATGATCTCATCAAGTGTGACCTCCAACTTATTCTTCTTGGTTTTCTTCTTCTTCTTTTGTGATGCACCTATATGCAGAACCTGAGGCAGCTTCTTTGCTTCGTCTGATGTGCTAGAGGAAGGCTTCTATGGTGTTGTACCTTTTTCTTACTGCTTGGTGTTTTCCTTTCGGTTGTCTGAGGATGTATCCTTATCTACCTTCGTTGTATATGTGGCTTCACCTTTGGTGTCCTTCGATGTGGTATCAACTATCTTATCTTTTTCACCTTTCTCTGTTTGCACTTCTTTTGTATCTTTAATTTGTGCATATTTTTCTGTTTGGTCTCCATCTATTTGTTTTCCACTGATGACTACCAGTTCATCAATTGCATCCTTCTTTCTTACTTCTCCTGCATCCTTGGGTATGTTTTTATCGAATTCGGGGGTCTTCTCCTTCTGTGAGATTATATCGATTGCTTGAATCAATAATGACATCTGGCCTGGTATGTGTACTTGTGTAGAATAATTTGTAGTCTCCTCTTCATTGATTTGGTCCTTGACAATAGTGACATCTTCATCTTTCTGAATCTCATCTACGGGATCTCCTTTGGTAATATAAATAATTGTATTGTCTAGCCACATTTCATCTACAACATCCATATCCTTATTGCCTCTTGTGTTCAATGATTCTTCATTGACATCTTCATCAGTGATAGTAATATGTTTGAGGCTCTGTTTAGCCTGATCATCCTTGTTTTTTTAATTTTTGGTAAGAGCTATTTGTGGCTCAGGACTTGTATCCTTCTTAGGCATATCAAGTATCTTTCTCCATTCATCCTCACTCTTCCTATCTAGTTCAAGTAGATGTCCTTGAAGTACTTGGTAAGCTCTCAACTTCGGTGAGAACCTTTTGGAGTGATTCTTCATCATCTCTTTAATTTCCCCCATTTTTGAATTGGGAGGCATGGAAGATACTAGGGCTCTTTCCCTAATCTCTTTCTTAGAGTTTAAAGCAAGTGTCCATCTTTCTGATAATCTATCCTTAATTTCTTTTGGCATATTATGTGCTAATTATATTCAGAGATATTTGAATATACACATCATTTTGATAATTGCCTCTTCAATTTTATTTTGATCCACGGGATCCAATGTTAGCCATTTCTTAATATTTCTATCATTGACTGTACCTAATTTGATAATTGAAGCACATACTTCATCAACAGTTTTATGAATCTTATTCTTTTCTTTTTGGATAGATTCATCTTGTTCGGTTTCCTTAATGTCTTCCCTAGTTCTTAGGAACTTTATTATTTTTGTTGGTCCCCTTTTCTGTGTTTGAGGTTTCCTCTTATAGGTCCTTACTTGACCTTTCTTTATCGGTGAAGGACTTGAATCCTTTGTTGTCTGACTCCTAGTCCTGCATGCAGCAGTGGTCCTAGGTTTCTTTGTTGGTGGAGGTAGTGGTGTATCTGACTTTGTGGACTCTGAGTCACTCTCCTTCTTAGCTTCACCAGCAGGTGACTGTCCCTTGGTTTCTTCTTTCTGTTCAGTTTCTTCTTCATTCACTGATAGCTTTTTCTTCAAGTTCTTAACCATCTTATCTTTCTTCCTATCAATCTTCTTCACAACTAAACCAGTTTTAATCCTTTCTTTGGATTCTTCATAAGTTCCAAACTTGGGTTGTGATTTGTCTAATGGATCATTTGTCAATGCCTCAATAGCATTTGATGCTTGATCTATGTTCACCTCATAATCAAGTGGAGATAGCCATGTTGTTCTCGGTATAGATGGCTTGATGTAGGTGTAGTCAGTTTCCACTAGGTGTAGTAGGTGTAGTCATATGTCAGTATTGAACTTTTCTAGTAAATGTTGTAGAATTCTTACTCTCTTATGCATTCTATCTTTGAATCCAACAAAGTGTCCATCCATGACTGACTCAAAATTGTCTCCTAGTGATTTTATGAACTCACTAATCTGTATGGTCATTGGTCTTGTAGTGTCCCATTGTACATTACCTATATATGGGAAAGATTCTTGGAAATAGAAAAATATGCACATTATCAGAGAACCAAACTTACATGAATTTGACTTTGCATTTCTTATTGTCTTCATGTTCTCTTCTAATTGTTTGAGTAGTAGTTCTGACAGATCTAACAACAGTCCCTTCTTGACAATCTTGTATGTTGTATCCACTACTCTGGATGCAATGATGTTCATTCTGCTAGCCTAAAAGAAGTTATATCCGAAGACACATGCTCCAAATTTTAGTTCATCATCGGTGATGGTGGATACCTTTAATCCTCTTTCATCCCATGTAGCTCCTGTATTCTTCTCAATTTCAAGTTTAGGTGGGTGCTTTAGTGCCTTTACCTTATCGGTTATGGGATAACTGGTAACAACGTGTATAACATCCTTGTTTATTGGTTTAGGCTCATCCAACCATAACTTTTGGTCATGTATCCTACTTAGTACTAACTGAATCCATTCGGTCTTGAATTCCTTCGGGAACCATAGGGAATTTGTGAGTCATTTTACCTCAATGTAGTTTTTCTCTTCCTTGATAGTGCCATCATTGTTACAAAGCTTCTTGAAAGCTTTTTCAACTTCCAGGTCTCCTATTTCTGTAATCTTGCAGTGTATATATGCTCTCCCATCTTCAAGGAGAAAAACCCTAGCTGGTATTCTAGAGAATGCACCAATATTGTCAGGTTGTGAAGCAACCCTGTGACATATCTTGTAATGAGGTTCCTCACAGGTTGAATTCTTGATAAGATTGACCTTATTCTTCTTAACATTCTTGAGCTTAGTGGTTCTTGATGTAGTTGCCATTATTTTTGAAATTAGGGCTTCTTCTCGTAAATGAAAATAGAGTTCTTGGTTATCTTTGTTACTTACTTCAACCTTTGTAGTTGTTAGGAATCTGATTAGAGTGTTGTGAACCAGGTTGGAGTCGCTCTGCAATGTTCTCGCTTCGTGCTCTGGTTTCTCTCTTGTTGCTTCACTCTAATCGCTTGGAGAAAATGAAACCCTTTCATTGTCTATTTATAAACTTTTCCCTAAGTTGAGTCATTAATTCTCAACCACTTCTTAGTGTGTGAAGACAGCGTCTTCGGGTGATACACTAACTTCTCTTTCGGTGAAAATGTGATGTTTCAGGGCAACTGTTAACTTGTTAAATTCACCAATGGATTTTAGTGTATGACGAAGACAAAATTGTCAACTCACATGATTACCGATGGATCTTAGTTTACACTAGCAACTTTAGCCTTTATATATTAACTGACGATTCTTGGTAAGTGTTGGGAACTTAGCTTTGTATTTATACTGATGCATTTCGGTATGCATTAACCGATGAGATTGAATTCACATAATTATAACAAGTAATACCATAGTGCATCTTTAATCATGTTGATTTGGTATTTTAACTATGTATAATGGAACTGATGCAAAATATAACTTGGTATAATGCAGTTCCATACTTACTTGTTTTTCTTAGGTGGGGGTGGTGATGTCACCAAATGCATTGGATAAGGTGTCACCAATTGTATTGTTTGGTCCAGCTTCATCAGTGTTTGTATCTTTCCTCCATATTTTTTTTCTCATGTTCTTGATTTCTTCAATGGTGTTTCCATTGGCAAAGGTGTTGGTCTCTGTCATTCAGTCTCTATAGTCTTTCTTCAGATGACCAACTTTATGACAGTGTAGACATGCCATTCTGGGGTTAGTCCAGCCTCTATACTTTCTTGTCGATTATCTCATACAGTTTGTAGCTATGTGACCAAATCTTCCACATGCTATGCAATTTTCCCATGTATTGTAATCCCATACATATTGGTTACCGACGCTTTTCGGTTGATAGACAGTTTCTTGATTTTTAGGCTTCCATGCTTGCTTTTTCTTCTTTTAGCATTCAAGAGATGTGTTCCAATGCATTTTTCAAGTAGGATAGTATTTTCCATGTGGATTTCCTTCTTTGGTTGTTTCACCTCAGATTTACATTCATATATAAGATTTATATTCTTTCTTGTTACATTTATAACAAGTTCCTATGAATGAAGGTGTGGATTTAGGAATACCTTTCATTTTTCTCTTGCAAACATTTGATGTGTGGCCTTTCCTTCCATAGTGATTGCATGTTAGCTTTCTTGGTCTTGGATTTGCATAGACATTCTTTGGATCAGCTAGGTTGGGTGATTCTCCATTCTCAGCATAGCCTAATCTAGTGTTGTTGTTGGCTCTCTTTTGTCCATCAAGAAAAGCATCCATCCTTTTGTTGCTTTCTTCAACTCTCTTCATTATTTCATTATTATGTTGTTGAATTCTTACTTCTTGTTTCAAATTTTCATTTTCTTCTCTTAGCTCACCGATAATTTCTATTCTTTCAATGATTTCTGCATTCATTCTGTTTGCCTCTTGACTCATAAGAATAATCTGATTTGTAATCTCATGATGATGTTCTATAAGTCTTTGTATTTCTAACTCTTTCTCTTGTAGCTTTTCAGTAATATTCCTCCTATCATCAATAGCTAGTGTTCTTTCTTTCTCAGCTTGTCTAGTGTTGTTCATGACATCAAACATTCTTACCATTTGTGTCTCTTGACCAATTTGCAGAGATTTCACTTGTCTAGATAGATGTTGATTGATTTCATTCAGACTTGTGATGCTTTCTTTTGATGTGTCTCATGATTTTCTATTTGTTGATCCTGAAGACTCAAATAGATCTGGTATCTCTTCTTCATGGTAATCTATTTCATTACAGTGAGATGCCATAATATTTCTTTCATCTAGAATATGTCTCATCTTGATTATAGCTTCCTTATACTGCTCATAAAAGATCTAAATTTCTAGCTTCTGATTCTCAATACTCTTGTCAAGCCTGTACTTCTCCATTGTATGATCTTTTCTCTTAAGTCTTTAAAATTTCCAAATAACAGATCTAGCTCTGATAGCAATTGTTGGAAACAATGGGAAGTGTGTGAAGAAATTATATTTTTCCATTAGTATATAAAAGGAAAAACATGATGAACACCATCGGTTTATACTACACCGACAGACATGACACAACACTACCCGATGCCAAGGTTATCGATACTGCCAAGTACAAAGCATCCTGACAAACACTATTCAGTGTTACTCGATGACAAAAATAAAAAAGGAAACTGATGAGTAACCAACAGTGCAACCCAATGATATAATAAAAGTGTGGAACCCAACTGATGAAGGGAACCTGACAATCAGTTCAATGAAGGAACATCGACAAACTTTCAGTTCACACCGACGATCAAGAACCGACAGTCAGTTACATCCCGCAAAAAGTGGAACTGACTTTCCACGTCAGATAAATCACCGAATTTTTATATTTAGCTTCTTTATTTGTTTTAAATCCATTACATGTCGAGAAAGCAATGTAATTATTATTGTTTTTATCAGTTTAACTATTTTAAAACATGCAAACTAAAGGATCAAGGTCAAGTTGTATACCTTGGATCTAGAGTTAACATTGTAATGCGTGATTCTAAAATAGGTCAAATACTTGTATAAATAGATGCTCAATCAATTGAGAACATATTGTTCAATGATGATTGTAGCCACTGAGAGAATCTAAGGATCAAACAAGAGAATTCATGTAACAACATAGACAAAGATCAAATTAGTTCTCAAGAACATAACACAGGCTACCGATGAGCAAGAAAAGGTATTAATTAATCACTATAGGTGATATTCATATAATGTGAGCTTTAAAGGATCTGTAATTAGAAATTATAAATTGCATACAATTAGGTCAAACATATTGTACACATTCTAACAAGTGGGGTACACTTAAGAAATCCTTTCAAGGAAGGTGGAATTAACAGTCCTATTGTAAATCTCTTAACCAAGTGCGCACTTCATTAGTGTTGCTAAAAGCTCTTAACAGAGTAGATCCTAATAGGTCTCCACATTAATACTCCTAACATGGTGGTGGTACCCTAAATTTTGATAATTTAGAAGCCCAATCCATTATCAAGAAGCATGTTTCTCCATGCTAAAAAATATCAAAGGAAGGAAGCTTTATGACACAAATAAATAGAACTAACTAATCGAAGCCTTCAGAAAATGCTGGAATTTAGACCTGCTACAAAGATGATTTTGACAGAGGATAAATATAGTCAAATTTTAAAAATCTAAAAATGACCTAGTTTGGGAAATCAAATTTCCTATCTCCTAAAGAAATATTAGCTTTTCACGAGGTGTTTTGGGTTTTCTACGAAATTCAAATCCAAAAGTTAGGTAGTTATTTTTAGTTAGTTTATTATTTTTTCAAAATAATTTGTAATAAGAGTTGTGTCTTTTCACCCTAAAGAGGTGTGAAAGCCACTAAAACACATATATATACATAATGTAAAATGTAAAGAGAGGAAAAT
>MU227502.1:799569-829371 GCA_018584345.1 Thuja plicata | reverse complement strand
GGTTCCCTACCCACCGAAATGTATTACTCCTCACTGTATCTCACTCTTCATGACTGAATTCATTTCAGTCATGCACTTTCTCATTTATCTATCTCTTCTACAAGTTCTCTAGCCGGACCATAGGCTCGCCTGGGACTTGTCTGCAAACTTGACTAGCTTCTCAACTAACACAAATAAAGAAAGAAACAAAATGTACAAGGTGGATGCTTCTTGACTGTCACAATCCATTTAGCAGATTATCAGAGTCAAGAAGCACCCATATTATCGAACAGAAACAAAACAACACTTTACAGAAGTCTGATCAGAACAACAGAACACACAAAGTACAGACAAACTTCTTTATATTAATAATATAGAAGATTACAATATGCTTGGCTAGTCTTCTCTGTCTCTGTAACTAACTAACTATCAACAACCGAACTGAACTATCTGAACTTCTTTTCACAGATTCTTCTTCTCTGTTTATCTCTGGCTTCTCCTCGATTCTATAACCCTGGTGGTTACCTGTCGATCTCAGTTCTCCAACTGTTCTCTGTTCTCCATTCTCGTCTGCAACCTGTCATCACCTTCTCTGCATGGTCGACACTGTATATGAATCTTTTTCTTTCGTGTCATTCTCTTTTCTATTTGGCAGTTATGACTTTTCAATGCTTTCTTCTATTGACATGTCAGCACGTTGATCATTTGACTATTTTGTTTTCCATTGCGTAGTCGCGAGCTGAAATAACCTTTTACATTTTGCTCTGTGACTGAGCGATGACCTGCTCATCGTGCTCTCGCAATGTATTTACCTGTTCTATCTTTTCCTTTGCGACTGAGCGATGAGCTCATGTCGCGCACCCGCATTGCTTTTTCCCTAACTGCTTCTTGCTTTGCGAGTGTGCGATGCACATTAGTCGCGCACTCGCTGCACTTCAATCCGAGCTGGCCATATCTCGGTGACTAAGCGATGAGCTCAAGTCACGCACTCACCGTGTTATAACCCGAGCTATTCATTCCTTTGCGACTGAGCGATACGATCAGTCGCGCACTCGCTATGTTTCTACTCGAGCTGTTATCTACTCTGCGACTGAGCGATGGGCTCAGTGTCGCGCTATCACACTGTCTGGAGATGAGCTGCCTTTTCTTCTGCGACCTGGCAATGCATCGGGTGTCGCTCACTCGCACACCATGACTTAACTTTTTGTCTTCGCGACTGAGCGATTGATCACCCATCGCGCACTCGCTACGCGCTTCCCCGAGTTGACTTTTGCCTGGCGACTGAGCGATCCAATGCTCGTCGCATTGTCACGCACTATTTTTCCCTGCTAGCCGTCGGTGACTGAGCGACTAGTTCCTCGTCGCGCACTCACGCACTAATAGACTTAACTCATAACTAGCTCATGAGTGTGCGATGCATTCCTTTTGCTGCTCTCTGCTGGCTCCGCGACTGAGCGACTAGGCAAAACATGACTTGCTCATTGTAAGACTTGTACCAAAACTGTTATCAAAATGTTGGGGCTAGGGTTTTGAGCTAACCCTAGGGTGCTCTGCACCAGGTACACAGAGCATGGAGAGTCATCAAATGAAGTTGATCCAAAAGATCCCTACACCAATCCTAGAACAAGAAAGCTGACATGTAATCAATGTGGAAAGCAAGGCCACACCTCAAATGTTTGCAGGAGAAAAGAAAAAGGTATTCCTAAATCCACATTTACATTCATTGGACATTGCTATAATTACAACAAGAAAGGACATAAAGCACATGAATGTAAATCAAAGGTGAAACAACCAAAGAAGGAAACCTATATGGACAAGTATTGTCCCACCTGCAAAATGCACGAGCACACATATCTTGAATGTAGGAAGAAGAAAATTGAAGCATGGAAACCAAAAAATGAAGAAAATGCATATAAACCGAGGAGAGTCAGTAATTCATATGTTTGGGACTACAATACATGAATTAACTGCACATCATGTGGTAGATATGGTCTCATTTCTATAAACTGCATGAGATTATGGACCAAAAGGTCTAGAGGCTAGACCAACCTGGGAACGACATGTTTACACTTTCATAAGGTTGGACATCTAAAGAAGGACTGCAAAGAATGAATAACAGAAACCACCACTTTTGCAAATGGTAACACCATTGAAGACATCAATAAAATGAGAAATCAAATGTGGAGGAAAGCTTCAACCATTGAAGAAGCTAGACCAAGCAATGCAGTAGGTGACACCTCATCCCATGGATTTGGTGACATCACCACCCCCTCCTAAAGATGAAAAATTAAGTATGGAACTGCACTACACCAAGTCATATTTTGCATCAGTTCCATTATAAAAATTGATAGATAGTCAAAATCTGCATGAATAAAGATGCATATTATGTTACTTGTTACAATTCTAAGAAATCAACACCACCGGTAAACACATACTAAAAATCATTGATGAATATAAAGGATGAGCTATTTACACTTGCCAAGAATTTTTGGTCAACACATAAAATGACTAAAGTTGCTAATGTAACCTAACACCCGTCGGTAAGGAAGCAAAGTTACAAAGTTGTCTTGACACAACACCGATATCCATCAGTAAAAGCAACAATCTTAATAGCCATCCCGAGCATCCTGTCAACACTGAGAATGTTAATTGAAGAGTCCTCCCAATGAACTCTGTCTTCATGACCCGACGAGTTGTTGAGAATTTATGATAGACTTAGGGCAAAAGTCTATAAATACTCGACGAGAGCACTTCATTTTGCACGCATGATTTGAGAAGAAAGAGAAGAGAAAAAATAGAGTGATAAGAGAGAATTTAGCAGAGTGACCTTGACTTGATCCAATGCACTCCAAACCATTCATTCACCAGTCACACAGATTGAAGTAAGTACTGAGAGCACTGAAGAACTCTATTGTTATTTTTGGAAAAGCCCTAAATTTGAAATACGATGGCAACCACTTCAAGAATTGTAAAATTGAAGAATGATAAGAAGAATGCCATTAAATTGATAAAGAAAAACACTTGTGTGGAACCCAAGTACAAGATATGCCCAGAGATTACATCACAACCCGATGATTCTAGCACATTTTTGAAAATTCCACCTAGGTTTTTTCTGATAACAGACATAAGGTCCTACATTCACTGCAAGACCACTGAGATAGGTGATCTAGAGATAGATCAAGCTTACAAGAAGCTATGTGATGCACAAGGAAACCTAAAAGAAGAACACAAGCATATACAAGTAAAAGGGATAATAAATGCCCTATATTTCCCAAGGGTTTTCAAAACCAACTGGATTAGGTTAGTTTTGAGCAGAATGCATGACCAAAACTTATGGTTGGATGAACCTAAGTAGATCTTAAAGGATGTGTTACATGCTGTAATAGGTTACCCCATAACTGACAAACCTAAGGCACACAAGCATCCCTCTTGGATAGAAGTTAAAAAACTCACCAATGCTATGTGGGATGACAGAGGACTTAAGGTGAACACCATCACCGATGAGGAACTGAGGTTCGGTGCATGTGTAATAGGTTACAAAATCTTCAAAGCAAGCAGGCTAAATAATATAGCATCAACAACAGTAAGCACAACTTACAAGATAGTGACGAAGGGAATACAAATGGATCTATTTGATATCTTGTTGAAACAACTTGATGAAAATATGACAACAATCAGGTCTACAAGGACAAACACATGTAAGTTTGGTTCACTTATCATGTGTATATTATTTTATTTTCAAGAACACTTTCCTTCAATTGGAAAAGTGAAATGGGACACTACCAAGCCAGTCACATTACAGATTAGTGACCTTATCAAGTCACTAGGTGACAACTTTGATTCAGTAATGACTGAATACTTCCTTGACTTCAAGGAAAAGATGATGGAAAGAGTGAGGATCCCTGAATAATTGATTGAACAACATAGGGATGAAATATGTTTCATGGTGGATACAGATTTTACTCACATTAAACCAGTTGTACCAAGGACATTTTGGTTAGCACCTCTTGACTATGAGATAAACATAGATCAAGCAACAAATGCAATTGATGCATTGATAAATGAGCCACTTGACAGTAAACAACCAAGGTTTGGCGCATATGAAGAGGCCAAGTCCAAGATAAAAATAGGCATAGTAATCAAGAAGACTATCAACAAGAAGAACAAAATGGTAAAGAATCTTGAAAACATTATGTCGATCAATAAGGAGGAAAAATAACAAACAGAGGAACCCGAGGAACAGGGTATCATTGGTGAAGAGAAACATGAGCAAGAATCAGATTTTGAGGCCACTGAATCTGATACACCTCCACCTCCTACCAAGAAACCAAGAACCATAGTGGCTCAAAGAACAAGAAGTCAAGCTATAAAAGCTACTACACCTCTCAAGAAAGGTCAAGTGAGGAACTATAAGAGGAAGCAACAAAAAAAGAAGCAAACTATGAAACAAACACCTACCAAAAGGAGGAAAAGACTGGTCAGGACCAAAGCTGACATGGAAGATTCAAAAGAGGATGAGCCTGATGTAGAGAAGAAAAGCTCAGCCCCTAGAACAATGGATTAAATTTCTAATTCAATTGCAACAACCGGTACAATGACTGATAGGAAAATCAGACAGTGGGAAAAGCTGGAGCCAGAGGATCAATACAAAATACAAGATATAATAATCAGGGCAATGGTCAAGTACAAATGTATACTAGTTGAGTTTATTCATAGAATACCCAAAGAAATGGGTGACATAATTTCAGAACAATGGTCATATGCTTTACATATAGAAAAGGAAGCAAGGGAGAGGGTACTTTTCACACTCATGTCTCCCGAATCAAAGATGGAAGAGATCAAATAAACAATGAAAAAGAACTCAAGTAAATTTGTAGAAAAGATAAGAGCTTACAAAGTGCTAGAGGATAAATTTATAGAGCTGGACAACATGACCGAGGCCAAATGGAGACAAATCCTAGATCTACCTACAGAGTCAACAAGTTGTGAGAATCAATTACTTCTCACTGACACACCTTATGTAGAGGAGCAAAATGATAAAGCAAGTCCTAAGCACATTGCTTTGGATAATGTAGATAATAATGAGCCCATTGACTTAGACAAAGTCATGGATGATCTTGACATTCAAGACATCATTCATTATGATTCAGATAAAGATCCATAGAAAGAAGATGATGTAATTTTCATATCTCCTAAGGATCAAAAAAAGAAACAAGAATTGGAGATACAAAGGAATAAGGACATGGATGTTGCTAATGAAATATGGCTAGACACGTCCATTATTGACATCCCAGGTTTGGACCCTGCAGATCAACTACAAAAAGATGAAGATGTCACTGCTCAACAGGATCAAACTGATGAGAAAGACACACTTATAGATGCAGCACAAGTGGGCACACAGAATAATATGCCAGTATTGATGAAGGCCATCAATCTTCTAGAAGGAAATAAAGAGTCAAATGCAGCAGATACAAGCATACTTGAAGACAAGGGTGATTCTGAAACAAAGGATACCACAGATGAACCAAAGGATACAACTGCAGATCAAGCTGCAACTGATGATTAGCAAGGCAAGTCTATAGATCATAATATAGAAGATGCACAAAAAATAGAAGAGGACAAGAAGAAGGAAAAGAGTGAAGAAGCAAAGATAGATGAACAGGACAAGAAAACAAAAGAGAAATCTGCAGAAACACCCAAGGTTGATGGAGAGACATCTTCACCAAACTGATAGGTGAACCCCAAGCAGAAAACACAAGAAGCTTCATCTACAAATCCTTCACTGAGCGCCTTAGAGAAGACAAATTAACTAGCAATGGTAGTTCATACATATGCTTCTACACAAATCTCAAGGAAGAAGAAGAGGAAGAATAAGAATCCAGTTACTCTGGATGAAATTATTGATATTCCAGTATGTGATCCTAGGACATTGGATCCAACTAGATTGACAAAGTATGCAAGACTTTGTGAAAGGAAATCCATGCAGGATAAGTTGAGAAAAAGCCACCAAGGAAGCAAAGGTACTTGAAGTTTCACGAGGAATACTTTAGCAAATTGTACTTGATATATACATTGACCAAACAACCCCCATGCTTGATCAATTAGTGGTTCTCACCAATGCCATCACATCTCAAAACATAGATGCTGAGAAGGCTATGGAGGCTAGACTTGAAAAGAAGTATGAATTCAAGTTAGTGGAGAAGATAAGCCAAGAAGTGGCACTACAAAAGGTAAAGATTCCTGAACTGGTAAGCACAATAGACCCAATAATTTTAGAATCTATAACCTTGATACATAAATTTTGCACATTAGATCAACTCACAAAGGAGTATACTAAAAAGATAGAACAGATTGATGTTGATCTTCAAACAAGTGCACAAAGTCTCACAAACAGTGAAGAGGCAATCAAATTGCACAATGAACAACTCAAGCAAGCTCAAAAGATGAGACAAGATATACAAATTGTACAAACCAAGTTCAGAGATGAGGTAAATGATCTTCAATCTCAAATATTACCAACACTCTCATTACTACAAAACCATATGACAGAGGCAAGAGCACTTATTGCCACCCCAAAAATTTCTTTCCTAGACAACATTTATGATATGCATGCTAGAATTGAGCTAGAGCACATGGCATTTGAACTCCTTTAAGAAAAATGTGAGAAAATTATTGAAGATATCAAGAACACCCACTCCCATATTCTTGACACATTGTAAGTTACACATTTTTGACAACTTATAAGTTGTACATTTTTGTCATGATTATCAAAAAAAGGGGAAATGACATGTACATTCAATTAGTAAAAGGGGGAAATGAAAGGAAGAAATGATATGTATATTCAGTCATTTGAAAGAGGAAAGAAAAAATAGAGGAATGAATAGTATAAAGGAGAGTATACATGTACATATACTTATACTATACCGATGCATACAGTTAGGGGGAGTCATAAAATGACAAGGATATATACATGGTGTACATACTAAACACTTTAGTATTATGCACATATCAGTTTTTGATACTAATGTCAAAGGGGGAGATGGAAGACATTATATTTTTCCATTAGTATATAAAAGGAAAAACATGATGAACACCATCGATTTATACTACACTGATAGACAGGGCACGACACTACCCAACACCAAGGTTACCGATACTACCAAGTACAAAGCATCCTGACAAACACTATTCAGTGTTACCTGATGAAAAAAAGAACAAAGGAACCTGACAGGTAACCAATAGTGAAACCCAAAGATACAATCAAAGAGTGGAACCCAAAAGATGAAGGGAACCTAACAATTAGTTCAATGAAGGAACACCAACAGACTTTCAGTTCACACCGACGATCAAGAACTGACAGTCAGTTACATCCCACAAAAAGTGGACTTGAATTTCCACGTCAGATAAATCACTGAAGTTTTATATTTATCTTCTTGATTTGTTTTAAATCCATTACGTGTGGAGAAAGCAATGTAATTATTATTGTTTTTATCAGTTTAACTATTTTAAAACATGCAAACTAAAGGATCAAGGTCAAGTTGTATACCTTGGATCTAGAGTTAACATTGTAATGCGTGATTCTAAAATAGGTCAAATACTTGTATAAATAGATGCTCATTCAATTGAGAACAAGTTGTTTGATTATGATTGTAGCCACTGAGAGCTCTAAGGATCAGATAAGAGAATTCATGCAACAACACAAACAAAGATCAAATCTGTTGTCAAGAACATAACACAGGCTACCGACGAGCAGGAAAAGGTATTAATCAATCACTATAGGTGATATTCATATATTGTGAGATTTAAAGGATATGTAATCAGCAATTATAGATTGCATACAGTCAAGTCAAACATATTGTACACATTCTAACAAGTGGGGTACACTTAAGAAATCCTTTCAAGGAAGGTGGACTTAACAGTCCTATTGTAAATCTCTTAGCTGAGTGCACACTTCATTAGTGTTGCTAAAATCTCTTAACATAGTATATCCTAAAAGGTCTCCACATTAATACTCCTAATAGGGTAGATCATCAGAAGTGATCAATTGTAAGCCTTTACCAACTCCCTTCCATTCTGCAGATACTGAAGTTTTGTGGGTGCCATCCCCACCGTAGTTTTTACTTCCTAACAAGAGTTTTCTATGATATCATATCTTGTGTTATGTGTCTATTACTTTCATGAATGTTTCTATGAATTTTGCATACAATTAAGTTTATAAGTTAATACTACATGCATAAGAAAGAACATCATATATGGTCGGTAATAAAGTAAATATTGATTACTAATGATGAAAGGTGAAAAGTGTTAAAAAGTTTTAGAGGTACTGATTCACCCCTCCCCTCTCAGTACTACTTCCCATTAATACCAACAATGTGTATTGAGAGGGGAGGGGTGAATCAGTACCTCTAAAACTTTTATTTAATTAACCTTTATCCTTATCATGTAATCAAATCTTTGCTTTACCGATTATATATGTTGTCCTTTCTTTATGCATGTGATATCAATTTTTATCTTAATTGTATGCAGACATTCATAGAAACATTAATGAAATTAATTGACACATAACACAAGATATGGTAACACAGAAGTTAGAAGGTAAAAAATACAGTGGGGATGGCACCCACAAAAACTTCACTATCTGCAGATTGGAAGGGGTCGGTTAAGGCTTACAATTTGATCACGTCTGATGATCTAACATGTTAGGAGTATTATGTGGAGACTGGTTAAGGTCTACTACATTATGAGCTTTAGCAACACTGTTTAGTGTGCACTCGGTTAAGACATTTACAATAGGATTGTTAAATCCACCTTTCTTAAAAGGATTTCTTCTATTTTATACACTTGTTAGAATGTAGACAAAAATACTCATTGACCTGAGTGTGTGCAATCTATAATTTCTGATTATAGATCCATTCAGAATTATATGTTTAAATGTATCACCTAATGTGATTGATTAATACCTCTGTTGCTCGGTAGCCTTGGTTCTTGGTTCTTGATAACCAAATTTATCTTTTGTTGTTCTGCTTCTTGAAACTCTTAGTCTGATGTTCTCATTGGCTACAATCATCCTCTCATCCATCTCAAATGAATGATTACAAAATCTATTTATAACATAGATTGACCTAATTTAGTTTCACATATTTTAAACTTAACTCTATGATCAAAGGTTTACAACTTGACCTTGATCTCCTAGTTTGCATGGTTTTAATCAGTTAGACTGATTAAAAAAATTACAATAATTTTTATTGTTCCTCAAGAAATGGATTTAAAACAAATCAAAACTCTAAATATAGAATGTAACTATTTTATCTGACATGGAAGTCATATCCACTTTTCTTGGGATATAACTGACTTTCGGTGTTTGATGCTCAGTTTGATTTGAAATCAGTTTGACAGTCTTTTAGTGTTCCTTTGTTGAAATTTCTTTCGGGTTCCCTTGCTATCAGGTTCCTCTATTTATTCTCTTTCGGTTTATAGTGTAACCTTCTTGTTAGGTTCCTCTGTATCATCTTCGGGTTGCACTTTCAGTTTACACTACAAAACTTGTGTCATCGGGTTTCCCTTTACTTAGCACTTTCAGTCTGAACTGAAACTTGAATTTCTGTGTAGTGTAACCGATGGTTTAAAAAACTATTTTCTCTTTGCATAATAATGGAAAAACTTATGTCATTAATTAAAATATACCAAAGCCAGGGTTTTTATAGTACTAGAACTGAATTATCATTAGAAAATATCAAAACCTTATTGTTTAATATAGTTTAAAAATGCCTGGTTTATCTAAAATTTTTCATATGATTTATCTATAGCATAGTTAGACAAATTATAAAAATTATGTGCTTCCCAACTCAACCCCAAAATCCCCACAAAAATCATTTAAATCTTGATATAGAGCAACACATTGCTTAGCATGAATCTACAACAATTGCAACTAAATGTTTGACCAAGTAACAAACCAATGATTAGTCATTTAATATGGAGAGGATAGTACAATAGTTTTGTACTTCTTGTAGTAGCTTTTCTCAAATAATGCAAATTTTTGTAATATAGCAACCTAATGTGTTACTGCTACCAAAACACCTATGCATAATTTGGTAAAACAACAGAAATGTTGTTACTAAAATAATGAATTCAGTGCAACATTTTTTATGACATGCCTTGCTACCATGGCAATAATAAATATATCAACATTTTCCTCATAAAGGCTTATGTAAATAGAGCTTATTCTAGCATGCGGACAACCAAAACAATAAACAATACCTTCCATTGTAGTATAATAAACCTCCAATGATACATCCTGCACTGTTCCTATTTGTATGTAGAATCAGATTTCAATATAATCATATTATTTGTATACCTAACAGGAAATTAATTCAAATGAAACTAGACATTATATTAACCAACAAAAAAACCTATACATCTTTTACTTAAAAAACCCTACAAAATCATACTCCTAGGGCTTTTACAAGGCTCTCTGAAACACCATTTAGCAATGGATGTCCCAAATTGAATAATTATTCCCCATTAGATTTTTTGATGTCATCCATAATTGATATGTCATCCTTATCATTCATATTGATTCTTCCCGTGCAAACTATCATGAAAAATCAAGCACAAAAGCCCTAATTCAAGAAGAATGTTTCTGTCATCAATTTGGGAATAATATGTCATAGTTATTAGTTACTGTAGAGATGTATCACAAATATTTATTTTCCATTATTGATTTAAAATATAATCTATTGATCCTAATTATATTCCATGAGCTAAAATTGTTTCCTTTTGATTTGTAATGCTTATGGGGGCTGAAATTTCCTTTGGATTGTTGATCTAGATAGAAATCAATGGTCTTGAAGACATTTTGGGTCCCATTAGAATTAAAAAATATCAGAAAATTTATCTCACACAATATAATCAGGGTCATGAGATTACTTTTTAATAAATATTCACAACTAAATATTATAGTCTTTATCCCTTAAACCCATGAAAGATTTGATCACATGTAACTAATTAAATGTTTGATAATGTTAAGTTGAAGATAATGCAAGATAGTAAATTAGTTAATGGTTTGTGTTGTCATTGATGTCAACTTGATATCATATGTACGGTCATTTATATAATGCCAAAGACTTTAGAGAATCAATGGAACAAATATTATTCTTTCAACAATGCATAAAAGTCAAGTATTCACTAAGTGATAGATAACACTGATGGAGTGCACACCATCGGTAAAGGAAAAGAACCAAAGTCACAGTGATACCCGACAAGTAGAAGACAGTATTGCTCGATGAATAAAAATCACAGGATGCCCGACGAGCTGAGAAAAAAGTTTCCCAATGAGTAAAATCCAATGATGCCTGAAGGACAGAGATCCAAAAGCTGTTTGGAGTCACACCGATGGAATTGGCAATTGTCACCGATGACTAACTATAAAGTTGACCGACATAATAGAGAGTTTAGAAAATGACAAAATATCTAGCTGGCAAGAGCTAAAGATAGACTTAACTGGTTGTTTTCATTGTTTTATTTGACTAGAGTTAAGTGATTGATTTAAAGAAGATTTATACAGTTGGAAAAAAGATAACTACGAGATAAATCAAGAGTTAAGCTTTAAATCAGATTGGCTAGATTGTTTTTCACACCAAGAATCAAGAATCAAGGAATGGTGAATATCATGTCTATATAAGAGATAAGTTTAATTCATTTCCGCAGTCATCATCACATGAATGGGGGTGAATAGAAAGAGGATGTTGAAGAGAAATTGATGAAGGATAACTTCATATAGTCCTGATCAATCAAGCTGAAGGAGAGCTAAAGAATTTTGCAAACATCGACGAACAATGAAGCACAAAATCATAGAGCAAAAAGTGTGGAGCACAAAGAATTGAATTGATACATTGATCACAGAGGTAATGTACTTAAATAGATATGAAAATCCACAATTCAAGTTTCATTAGAAACAAGTCATTGTGTTTCAGTTTAACCATTGAAGCATCAAGTCTCTTAACAGAGCAGGACTTAACAGTCTTCTATATATTGAGGTACATCTCAAGGAGTGCCAAAAAGGCTAATTCATGAAAGTAGCACTAGATTTTCCTAAAGCCTATTGACAATCTAAGAAGGAGGTTGATTCAAGGATGGTATAAGCAAACTGAGTTACCCGATACTAAGTGACAACCTCTATGTATAAAATCCTCTAACAAGGTCACACCTAATAGTGTGTTTGTAACCTTTAATAGGGTTGGCTCCTAACAGGGCTCACTTCAGAAGAGTGAAAATTTGGAGTACCGGTCCCAGTGGTTTTTTCCCTTAACAGGGTTTCCACATTAAAATCCATGTGTTATGTGTGTATGGTTTATTACTTTATTATTTTACATTTCACATATGCATTTCTGGATTTATCGATATACTATACATATTTACTGAGTATCGATAAATAAGTTTTACTGCTTATAGGTAATCAAGGAGAATAAGGTCAGAAAAGGAAAACTTAGAGACAGTTAATTACTATAAGTATTTCATGGCATGCACCTTGTAAGGGACATAATAATTTGAGGCTTATTTGATTGATGGTTAGAATAAAGAAATTTTTTTGAAGCCACTGATTCAGCCCCCCTCTTAGTTATTACTAACAATTGGTATTAGAGTTTGTGTGCTTAGAAGGAAGGTTTCAAGACCTAAGTTAGGATCACAAGATGAACAGACGAGATGTGCCCAAGTTGAACAAAGACAACTTTGCTTCATGGCAAAGCAGGATAAGACTCCACTTATCAGGTATTGGTAATGATGTTACTAAATACTTAGATACTGAATATGTGTTGCCTACAGGAGCTTTGGCAGTAGCTCAATTGAGAGAGAAGCATGAGAATAACTGCATGGTTATAGAGATTTCTTCCTCACTCTCCAATGCTAAATTTGAAGATGTCAAGGATTGCAAAACTGTAAATAAAATGTTGGACAAACTGAAGCTTGTATATGGAGGTGATACAAATGTTCTGAGAGCCAAGGCAGAAAGCCTTAGAGGAAAATTTGATGATCTTAGAATGAAAGAATGAGAAAACATCACACAGTACAACACAAGAATAAAAGAAGTAGTCAATGCTATATGAGGTGTTGGAGGTACACTTGAAGAGGAGACAGTGGTAAGTAAAATCTTAAGAACCTTATTTCCTGTATATGCTATTAGATTTTCTGCCATTCATGAAATGAGAGCAGTAGCAAACAACACAGTTACTCTTGATAGTTTGATTGGTAGACCGATTTCATTTGAGATGAATAACTTTGATAATAGTGTCTTACCAAACTTAGAGTCTGCATTTAAGTTTTCTATGAGAATAAGAAAATCAAGTCAGAGACACACATCTAGAAGAGATAGTGAAAGTGAAAGTGAAGAAGAAGATCTATATGAAATAGAAGCACTCATGGCAAGGAGAATACAGAGAGGCAAAGGTAAATACAAAGGCAAGTTACCACTTGTATTCTTTATTTATAGAGAGATTGGAAACTTTGCTGCAAGATGTCCTAATAGAAGGAAAGATGACAAAGGTAATGACAGATCCTTTGAGAAGAAATTTGACAGAGGTGATAACAAAGATTACAGAAGTTACCGACAATAAGAAAGAAGAGATACCCAAGACTACAAGGATAAAGAAAAGAAGGCTAGCTACCTAGCTGCTTGTAAAGATGAAGATACTGACACCGAACCTGATGAAGACATTGAGATAGTATTTGTAGCTGTGAAGGATGATTCAGATGAAGATGAAAGGTATGTAGAAACTGCACTCATATCTAAGGTTAGCAAGAATGATATCTGGATTATAGATAGTGGCTGAACTCACCACATGACCGGTGACAAAGAAAATTTTAATACTTTTGAGTATTATAATGGTGGTACAGTAAGAATGGGAAATGATACACCTTGTCCGGTTGAAGGTAAAGGAACTATAATGTTGAATAAACTGATTAAATGTGAAAATGCTTATTGGGTAAAAGGATTGAATTATAATATGTTGAGTGTTTCTCATCTAAATAACTCAGGTCACAGAGTAGCATTTGAGAACAAGAAGGTAAAGATCATCAATGAATCAGGAAAATTGATTGGTACCGGTGAATAGACTAAAGGTAACTTATTCTATCTGAATGATACTAACACCACTTGCTTAATGACTAGAAATGAAGACATATGGTTGTGGCACAAAAGATTGTGTCATGTGAATTTTGAAATGATAAAAATAAGTAGAAGAAGAAATGTAAGAGGCTTACCGACGATGACAAAGCTAGACAACATCATGTGCAAAAATTGTCAAAAAGGTAAAATGACAAAGTCTAGTTTCAAAAGAAAAACCCATACATCTGATGATATTCTAAAATTAGTTATACTGATTTATGTGGACCTATGAGGACAAAGAGCTATTATAGAGATAGATATTTTATTCTCTTTGTTGATGATTACTCTAGAATGATGACAGTTATGTTTCTAAAATATAAATCTGAAGCATTCAAGATGTTTAAGTGATATAAGGATATGGTAGAAAAAAAAAGTGGTAAGGATTTAAAATGTTTGAGATCAGATAGAGGAGGATAATTTATATTATATTAATTCACTAATTTCTATAATGAGTATAGTATAAAATGACAAGTTTCTGCACCAAGGACACCACAGCAAAATGGGATTGCTGAGAGAAGGAACATATCAATAGTTGATTGTCTAAGAACACTGATGATAGAGAAAGGCATCACCCAAATCTTCTAGAGGGAAGCTGTCAGCACTACTATTTACACACTAAATAAAGTACAATTGAAGAAGGACACAAAGAAGATACCTTATGAGCTATGGTATGATAAAAAACCCAATGTAAGTTACTTCAAGATCTTTGGTAGTCAATGTTATGTATTAAAGGATGATAGAAATGGAAAGCTTGACACCAAAAGTGATGAAGGTATTTTTTTGGGGTATTCTACCAAAAGAAAATCATTTAAATGTCTTATCAAGGCCTCTAACAAAATAGTTGAAAGTGCAAATGTAAAGATTTATGAATTTGAAGAAAACAATGAGCTGGAAAGCACAAAAGAACCAGAGGACTACAACAAGTTTGTATATTTTGAAGAACCCAACACTCTACCTGAGCAACAGTGCTTAATCCCCGAACAACAAAATGTTGCAACCGACGGTCAGACTACTGTTATTGACGGTCAGGATAATAATCAAGATAATGTGCAAGGTAATGAAGAACAAAATGAAGATCATGATAATGATCAAGCTGATAGACAAAGAACTATACCTATACTTGCAAGATATGTGAGAAGGAACCATCTAGAGATCTAGATCATAGGAGATAAGAAAGCTGGTACAAGAATAAGAAGTAAGTCTTTAAACTCAAATTGTTTAATTTGTGAGTTTGAGCCAAAATCTATCAATGCTACACTAGATAATGAAGAATGGATAAGTGCTATGAATGATGAGATTGAGAAGATTGAGAAGAAAAAAATATGGTCACTTGTGCCAAGACCAGATGAAAAGAATGTCATCGGTACAAAATGGATATTTAGGAATAAGCTGAACGAGAATAGAGAAGTCACAAGGAACAAAGCAAGACTAGTATGCAAGGGGTATGCACAAGAAGAAGGTATAGACTATGGAGAGACCTTTGCATCCGTTGCTAGGCTAGAAGGAGTAAGAATACTACTTGCTTATGCTACATACAAAGGATTCAAAGTATATCAAATGGATTTCAAGTCAGCATTCCTAAATGGAATACTTGAAGAAGAGGTATACATTGAGCAACCAAAAGGGTTTGTAGATCTAGACAAGAGGAACATGGTATGTAGACTTCACAAAGCCTTTTATGGATTGAAACAAGCTTCTAGAGCCTTTATGAATGACTTTATTCCTATCTAATAAGTATTAGATTCATAAGGACTAGTGAAAACAGTAATCTTTATTTGAAAGAAGATACTGATGCTAACACTTTGATTGCTGAAATATTTGTTGATGACATCATATTTAGAGGCAATGATATGCTATCCAAATCATTTGCTGATGAGATGAGAAAATAATTCGATATGTCTATTTTTGGAGAGATCAAGTTCTTTCTTAGTCTACAGATCATTCAACAAAGTGAAGGTATTTTCATTACACAGTCCAAATACATCAAAGAGGTCCTTAAAATATTCAAGATGGAAGATTCCAAACCAGTTGGAACACCGATGGCTATTGGATGTAAGTTAACAAAGGAAGACAAAACAACAGAGGTAAATCAAACTTTGTACAGATCAATGATTGGAAAACTCATGTATGTTGTACACACTAGACCAGATATTGCACATGCAGTAGGAATTGTTGCAAGATTTTCTGCTAACCCTAGGGAATCACATATGACTGTTGTGAAAATAATCCTACGATATCTAAAGAATACTGAGGAATTTGGCTTATGGTATAGAAGAGAAGGAAAATTTTAACTAAAAGTGTTTATTGACGCTGATTGGGATGGAAATTTTGATGACTGAAAGAGTACAACTGGAGGAGCATTCTTTATGGGTGACAAAATTGTCACATGGATAAGAAAAAAGCAAGGATGCATCTCTCAGTCAACTGCAGAAGCAGAATATGTTGTTGCTACTGCAAATTTCTCAAATATTGTATGGATCAAATAGTTGCTAGAAGGTATGCATATGAAGATCTTAGAACCAGTGACTATCTATTGTGATAACACCAGTGCAATAAACATTTCCAAGAATCCAGTCATGCATTCCAAGACTAAGCACATTGCAATCAAGTATCATTATTTAAGAGAACAAGTTCAAGAAAAAGAAGTGATACTTGAGTATGTGCAATCAAAAGAACAATTAGCTTATATCTTCACCAAGCCACTGCCCAAGGATACATTTGAGTACCTGAGAAAGCAACTAGGGGTCAAACCCTTGTCTACCAGTTAGTAAAAGACTGAAGGATGCATCAGCCTATATATTATTAGAATATCATTCATGTTGATGCAAGCAAAAATATGAACTTCAAAGCTACATCTATATACAGAAAGGTATATATCAGAACTAAGCACAAGGCATATTGTTGTATTGCTAATGGATAAGGGAAATTCAAGGAATATATTATGGATGGAGAGAAAAAGGTCACTTGACATTAATGTCTGATATCTGTAAGATATTTGTTTGGCATTGTTGTCAAAGGGAGAGAAAGTTTCCATATTATCACAGTCTTCAGAAAAAGAAGAAAGATTATCCATTATCAAACTACTCCAACAGGGAGAGATCATATCCATAGGGAGAGTTGCTAACAAAAGACAGAGACATCAAAGAAGAAGAATAGTCAAAAGAGAGATATTGACACAAGGGAAGGACGCAACACATGAAAACAAGAAACACAGAGAACTGCAAGAATCAAATCTAAGCTAACACAAAGCTTACCGACAGTCAGACATTTTTATTGGTTATCAAAACAAACTGTTTGGTATTTTGATGAATCTCAACAATTGTATTTCATATTGTATTAGAAATAGTATAGTGTGATAATATTGTATGTTGCCACCAATGCCAATGGGAGAGATTGATGACATGTAACTGATTAAATGTTTGATAATGTTAAGTTGAAGATAATGTAAGACATTAAATCAGTTAATGGTTTGTATTGTCGTTGATGTCAACTTGATATCATCTGTACGGTCATGTATATAATGCCATAGAATTCAGAGAATCAATGGAACAAAGATTATGCTTTCAGTAATGCATAAAAGTCAAGTATTCACTAAGTGATAGATAACACTGACGGAATGCACACCATCAGTAAAGGAAAAGAACCAAAGTCACAGTTATACCTGACGAGAAAAAGACAATATTTCCTGATGAAGCAAAATCACAGGATGCCTGACGAGCTGAGAACATAGTTGCCCGACGATTAAAATCCAATGATGCTCGATGGACGGAGATCCCAAAGCTGATGGGAGTGACACCGATGGAATTGGAAGTTGTCATCGATGATTAACTAGAAAGTTGACTGACAGAACAAAGAGTTCAGAAAATGACAAAATATCTAGCTGGCAAGAGCTAAAGATAGAATTAACTGGTTGTTTTCATTATTTTATTCGACCAGGGTTAAGTGATTGATTTAAAGAAGATTTATACAGTTGGCAAAAAGATAACTACGAGATAAATTAGGATTTAAGCTTTAAATTAGATTGGCTAGATTGTTTTTCATGCCAAGAATCAAGAATCAAGGAACGGTGAATATCATGTCTATATAAGAGACAAGTTTAATTCATTTTCGCAGTCATCATCACATGAATGGGGGTGAATAAAAAGAGGATGCTGAAGAGAAACTGATGAAGGATAACTTCATACAGTCTTGATCAATCAAGCTGAAGGAGAGCTAAAGAATTCTGTAGACACCGATGAACAGTGAAGCACAACATCACATAGAAAAAAATGTGGAGCACAAAGAATTGAATTGATACATTGATCACAGAGGTAATGTAATTAAATAGATCTAAAAATATGCAATTCAAGTTGCATTAGAAATAGGTCATTGTGTTTTAGTTTAACCATTGAAGCATCAAGTCTCTTAACAGTCTTCTATATATTGAGGTACATCCCAAGGAGTGCCAAAAAGGTTGATTCATGAAAGTAGCACTAGATTTGCCTAAAGCCTATTGACAGTCTAAGAAGGAGATTGATTCAAGGATTGTAGCAAACTGAGTTGCTTGATACTAAGTGACAACCTCTATGTATAAAATCCTCTAACAAGGTCACACCTAATAATGTGTTTGTAACCTTTAACAGGGTTGGCTCCTAACAAGGCTCACTTCAGAAGAATGAAAATTTGGGGTACCGGTCCCAGTGGTTTTTTTACCTTAATAGGGTTTCCACATTAAAATCCATGTGTTATGTGTTTATGGTTTATTACTTTAATGTTTTACATTTCACATAGGCATTTTTGGATTTATCGGTATACTCTGCATATTTACTGATTATCGATAAATAAGTTTTACTGCTTATTGGTAATCAAGGAGAATAAGGTCAGAAAAGGAAAACCAACAGATAGTTAATTACTATAAGTATTTCATAGCATGCATCTTGTAAGGGACATAATAATCTGAGGCTTATTTGATTGGTGGTTAGAATAAAGAAAAGTTTTTGAAGCCACTGATTCACCTCCCCCCTCTCAGTTATTACTAACAAGATTTCCATATGTAACCCAATAATTTTCTATAAGTTTTTTTTTAAATGAAAATATTTTCCATGGTGATAAATGAATTTATCGATATTATTTGGTATGAACCAATATTTTCTATAAAAGAATGTGATTAAAAAATAATCGCCAATAAGAATATTTTTTTTTTTTTAAATTTAGAGATTCACCAAGATTTAATATTTTTTTTGGAGGGTTTTTTTTTTAAAGTTATCCCTAACACTATTTTTCCTCTACACATATTATCTAAAATCCTCGCACCCACTATGCCTATAGTAATAGATAATGGTTTAGGAAGAATGTTTTATACAAATGTGACCCAGAAAGAGGTCTCAGAAATTCTTGATAGATTAAGGGGAAGCTCTAACTCACTCATCGCAAAAAAAAAAGTTTATAGAAATCTTCTAGAAGCCACTGGTTTCCCCAAAGAAATGTGTAGTCATAAATTAGTCTCCTCTTCTGTGAGTTATTACTACCCTAAATCTCATGAAATTTGAGCTTTTTTTTTTGGTCGATAAAAGGTTTTGTATTATATTGATATAAAAAGATATTACATTCCATTTTTCATTATGCATCTTTTAAACTAGAACATAATTTGAAGGGCCTTAATCCACATAAACTATATTCATTCTATATTTCATAGCCAAGCATTTACCCATACGAGATTCAAAATAATCCTCTCTATCCATCCTTAAACATTTACACAATAAAATATACTAAATTCCTACACTACTTGCTATATCAGTTGATTCATCACAACAAACCCATCGAGCATTTCTTCATCCGTTGTCATGGTATCTTTGGTGGCTTTTTGTGCTCACGACTGGGTTGTGCCTTCTACAAAACTGCCTCCTTTTCACTACTTTTTCATATTTTCATTTCAAAAAACTTATTACCTCGCTCGCTTCTTAACTATTTCCATGCAACCCTTTTCTTTCCCCTTCGATTGCACTTCTTCTTTGGCACAGGAAGAGAAAACAATCCTGCCATGCCATTTTCTCTATTATCCTCTCGAGCTAACTCCTCTATCACTCTAGCCCAACCTTCCTACACTTTCTGAAACATTAATGACTTATCCACATTGGCTCTCCACCTTAAAAAGGGGATGAGGCCAAATCTTCTCCCACCTTCATCCTCCTCAAAATATTCTAACATATCTGAGGCTATCCCAGGGATGGACCAATCTGAACTGGATGCAAGATTTCCTAGCACATCTTCATCAAATAGAGCCCACGTAATTCTTTCCACCTCCCCTGTGGTTGTGCAAATTTACAGCCCCCAGGCTATAAACACAAAAATTACATCCAAATTAACCCGACGCTTCACCTTCCTTTCTTGAAACTTCTCACCAATGACCATGAGCACGTAATTCATTATTTCCTTTGTCTTTAATTTTAACAGCCCTTCCACTCTTTCACTGCTAGCAGGTCTCTTGAATGCCTTCATTTTATTTTCACTGTCCAAGCTAAAATTAGCTTCCATGGTTATCTTTCCTCACTAAGCAAAGGCTAAAAACACCTGCAACAACTTACATTCACATAAATAAACAATGTTAGTTTTAAGTCGCTTCACCATAAGTTTATAGTGTGAGGAGAACATTTTCCTTTACGGCCCCCAATTCACTTATGCAACGGGTTCCTTCATCACCTGCATTTATCTCACATTTTGAAGGAGTTGCCTTTCATTATTACTTCCTATCCCATCTTGCTACTCTGGGTAGAATGTTTTCTTCCTTCACATCCCATTTGCATCATCATGAATCTTAACTAATATCATCACTAATCAATGCATATTTTGGTAAGTGGCTACCCCATCCACTTGTATTTTGTTCGCCTTTATTAAACAAAATTTTCAATGCAAATGTTTCTAAAATCCTCCATCGTTATAATTTCATACTTTGTAAGGGTAATTTCCCAATTAGCTATTTTATCGGCCTCATTATTGCCTTCTCTGAGGGTATGGCTAATAGTATAATTTTTAAACTGTCGTAGGATACTATTCACTTCCCTAAGCACACCTTGAATTTGCCAATTATGAGTGTGATTTAATCTTACTACCTCCACAATAATTTTTGAATCCCCTTCTAAATGTATTTTGTCACCACCTAGCATTTTCCCCAATTTCACTGCTAACAATGTTGCTTGGATTTTTGCAATATTATTCATCCCATCATGGAGATTCTTCATTTCTAATGAAATAATGTTACTGTCTGAGTCTTGTGTAATGACTCCAGCTCTTAACATTCCTAGGTTTCCTTTGGAGCAACCATCAAAATTTATTTTTATCCACCCCGGGTCTGGTGGTCTCCAAACTACATCTTTCCTGCTACTTTTTGGCCCCAAGGCATTTCCACCATCATTTTTTAATTTTATTTTTATGCCTGGCCATGAGTTGTGGATAATCCTATCTCAAGATGTAAATCCATTATTTGAATTTAATTGACTTACTGCACCACTCATCACTTCCTCAATCATACTGTTGATCCTTTGCACAATCTTCTCAGTTGTTTTTGACACCTCTTGAAAGATCCTCATGTTCCTTTCCTTCCACACTTCCCGAATAACCACTAATGGGCAAATAATCCATATTTTTGATAGAGTTGATTTTTGATACTTACATGGCCAACATTTAAATAAATCAATTAAAGTATTTGGTAGTAGTCCCATCATATTTAATTTAAATCTCAACATGTCCCAACATCTTTGTGCCATTTCACATTGCACCAAAATATGATCAACATCCTCAATATAAATTTTTCATAATGGACACATTGTTGGACCTATAAAGCCATACTTCTTCCTTCTCTCACATGTTATTATCTTCCTCTGTATAGATAACCATGCAAATGCCCCTTCTTTCTGTAAACAATCTTTATCCCAGAATAATTTATAAGGCCAATCCTCCTTATCCTTTTCATTTGCTACAACTTGATATCCCACTTTTGCAGAATACATCCCACTTTTGGATGAACACCATATAGTACTGTCTGATGTGTCACATATATGCAGCATTCTATCTACAAAAATATCCTTCATCAATTATGTTGTGTCTCTGTAAGGCCAATGGATTCCACCTCTTTCTAGCCCCATTATTCTCCCATGGGCCCATTTTGTGGGCATATATAATCACTGACTTTATCACCCCACCTCTCTTTCATTACCATCATTATGTCTTGTAAGTTTTTCTTTTCAGCCTACATTGGCAATCCATTCTACAAATCCTCCATAAAAGCATCCAACTGTCCATTCCCAATTTTCCAAGAGAAATGAGCACATATCACTGGTCTACATTCAAGGATAAAATTTCAAATTGCAGACCCTTTTGGAGAATTCTGAACCGTGAGAATACGCCTTTTCTCCATCGAATCTAGGTATTTTCTTTTTAGGATTCTCACCCAAAGATGTGTTGGTTTGGTGTAGATATCCCATACTAGCTTTGCACCTAGAGCTCTATTGATTATGTTCCAATTGTGTAAACCTACCCCACCCTTCTTCTTTGATTTACAAATAGAATCCCATGCTACTAAGGGAATGTTTTCCTCTCCCTGACCCCCATTCCAAAAGAATTTTTGCATTCTCTTCTCAATGTTTCTCAATACTTTTATTGGGATCTTCATACAACTCATTGAAAAATTTGGTATTGCTGATATAACTGATTGCAACATGAGGATGCGCCCTACATAAGTGAGCCATTTTCCTTTCCAACTTTCCATTCTCTTCACACAACTATCAACTAATTATTTCCAAAGGTTAGCCTTGGATGCACCTTCGAACAACAGAATGCCCAGATAATGGCTAGGGAGGGTTCCACTTTTCATACCCAGAATTATGCATATATGTTGTGTCACAGGGGCAAAGGTATTAAAGAAAAAGACTTCATATTTTTCCCAATTGATATACTATCCCGACATTGCACTATAAGCTTCTAAGAAGGATTTGATAATTTTGACCTCTTTGACTATTTCCTCACCCATCAAATATGTGTCATCTACAAATTGCAAATGAGTGATAGCCTCAACATCTCTTTCCATTGTGATACCTTTCTAGCTTCTTGATAATCCTTTATGTCGGATGGATCTTCCTAAAGCTTCTACCAAAATAATGAACAAAAAGGGTGATAGAGGACCACCTTGTATTATCCCTATGGTAGTTTTGAAGAAACCTTGGGGGTTGCCATTAACAAGAATTGAGAGGCGAGGGGAAGAAAATAAACCATACACCCATTCACACCATCTTCTATCAAAACCAAATCTTTGGAGAATACACATAAGGAAGATTCTATTTACTTTATCATATGCTTTCTAAATGTCTAGTTTGATCATCATTCCAACATTCTTCCCCACTTTTAAAGAATGAATTGCCTCATGCACTACAATAATTCCTTCATAAATAGTTCTACCCGGTGCAAAACCACTCTCCTCTTCAGAGATAATATTAGGCAGGACAAGTTTCAACCTATTGGAAATCACCTTGGAAATCATTTTATAAACTGTATTACTGAGGACAATGGGTCTAAAATCCTCATAGGATTATTATTTCCCTTTCTATGGAATCAAACATAGAAAGGTATTATTAAAATCTTTGAAGATCCTTCTTCTTTGGTGGGAATCTTCCACCACTGCCCACAAGTCTCTGCCTATGATATGCCAAGTTATTTGAAAAAAAGAGGGCTGGGAAACCATCCAGCCCTGGAGCCTTATCACTTCCTAGACTAAATAAGGTTGTTTTCACTTCTTTTTCAGTAATAGCCCCCAAAAGCATTTTTTTTGAGCTTCTAAAACCTCCTTTGGAATCACATCAAGGAATTCTGTATCATTTTGTGTTCCAGTGGTCTTTTGGGAAAAAATAACAGAGAAATATTTTATAGCCTCTTCATTTATCTTATCAGAATCTGTCAATATGTCACCTTGTGTTTCTTTTATAGATAAGATTTTGTTTGAAACTCTTCTTCCCTTAACTGAATTATGAAAAAAATTGGTATTTTTGTCTCCTTCCCGTAACCAAAGTTCCCTAGATTTCTGCCTCTAGTATATCTCTTGTCTATTGAGGATATCATTATATAAAAGTTTTAACTCCTTTTCTTTGCAAAACATGTCAAAATTCATACCCCCACTATTAATTTTTCATTTAGTTCCATCAATTCAGTTTCCAATCTAAATTTTTCCACAAAAATGTTTTTAAATACTTCATGATTCCATATTTTTAGACATTATTTGATGTATTGAAGTTTTTTAAAGAAAAGGAGGGCCACATTACCCATCCTTTTTGGAGCATTCATCCACCAATGCTTAATAAGTTCAATAAATATTTTCACCCTAAGCCACATTTTCTTGATTCAAAAGGGAGTTCTATCAGGTGTCGCATCATCTGCAATTTTCATACATATTGGGAAATGGTCTGAGCTTGTGATGGGAAATATCTCTGCTTGGCACATCCAATTCATTTCCATCCAATCACCTCCTAAGAGAAATATGTCTAGTTTCTCCGCTATATTAGAGAACCCCTATCTTCTATTTGTCCATGTGAAGACTCCATTTTTGAATTGTATATCTTGAAGCTCATTTGTCATAACAAAGTCTTTGAAGTCTTTCTGACTTTGGCTCATCCATCCTTTTCCACCTGATTTCTCTAGGGGAGATAATATAGCATTAAATTACCCACTCAGAACCAGTAATATGTCCTTCAATCTGTTACAAACCCTCGTTAGAGAGGTCCATAGATGTTTTTTCTCCGTCTGATTGTAAGGCCCATAAATATTAACAACAAAGAATTTTAAGTTAAACTGGAAGGAAGACACTTTCATAAGCTACCAATATGTATTTTACTCTACTAAAGTTACATCCATAACTGCCTCCTTCCAAAAAATTCCCAATCCACCAGAAGCACCATTTGCTTCTGTGAATAAGCATCCCCATTTACTAAAGTTTCTTTAAAAACAAGAAGTACTTTCACCACTAAGCTTTGCTTCATGTAAGAACTCTAAATCAGGTTGGGTTTGGTCAAGGAATCACTTGACCAAATGCCACTTCTCAAAGGCATTGCAGCCCCTGACATTCCATGAAAGGAACTTCATTGTTTCCAGGAAGAGGTATAGCCTCTTCTCGGTCTCAGCAATTTTGCCTGGTCTGCTACATTACCATCTAAAGCATGTTTTATATGCATTGATTTAGGACTTCTCTTCTTCTTTTCCCTTATATTTGGTTTATGCACTTGTGAAGGGGTTTGATTGATGGTTCTCTCTTCTATGACATCCATCTGATCCTTAAGTCCTAGATCTTTATTCCCCCCATCCTTCTGTGATTGATATTCAAATTCTGATGCCCAACTATTCTCCCCTTGTTCTATCAAATCATCAATCGATTTCTCCAAGTTTCTTATTGGGGAAATTTGGATGTATTTACAGAAATCATGGTTATCATTTTCAACATTTCCCAAGACAACCTTGGGGGAGCTTGTTCCCACTGCTTATTTTATACCAAAGTCTGGTTTGCAACCTCTATCCATAGTGTTTTTGGGTGTATATTGTTGCTCCTCCACTGGATCAGGAATGACTGTAGTAACATCTAACTGCCCACTACTAAGTCGAGCCCCATTAAATGATAGTATGGGATCTTAACTACATAGATTATGAGGTGTTTCTTTGACTACTTGAGTGGAACCCTTGCTTTGCAATAGGTCTCTTAGTAGTGTGGAACATTTAAAGCATTTTGTGTTTCCCAACTTCCATCATCTCCACTGTAATCATCTTCTTGGTTAATCTATCTATCCTCCCTATTTAGGATCATCTCCTCTTCAAATTTGATTAACCATAAGGGAGAACGAGTTTGATTCTCTTCCACCTCTATGATCCAGTCTATATTTTTATTTATCTCCAAACCTTTTCCTTTCTTATTTTCACTTGTGTTTCTGTTCTCCTAAATGACACATTCAACCTCAATAGGCTGTCATCATTTCCCTTTTGATGATCTTAACACAATAAACTCTGGGATCTGATAGCAGTCTTGAATTTTTACTAAGATTCTTGAGAAAGAAAAAAATTCCTCCATATCTACACTTTCCTCATATCTTATGAAAGTTCCTAAATAATCACCAATTTTCTTTAGTGTGATCTCATCATTGTATTCCCAAGGTAGGTTTTTAAATCTCAACAACATTTCTACTTCTTTAACTTTTTCCTCTTCTGGGTTAAAATTAGGTTTCCACTCGCACACATATATACTCTTGTGTTTAGCATATACAAACCTCCCTTGAGAATCCATTCTTTGTCCTCTTTCAATGGTCATAATATCATTATGAAGTCATTCATTAGGGTTTTAATTTCAAAGGCATTTCCCCAATTCTCAGATATCCATCTGTGTATTTTCCTATAGATGGCTAGGGACCTAACCATTTGATGAATAAAGCCTTCTCTTGCAATTTCACTAATGAATCTACCCAATCCTGGTTAACTATTAGTAAAGAAGATGTGCGTTTGTAATAAAAATACCTGTTGTCTTATTTATGTCTTGACTCATTGCTTGAAGATTTGTGTAATTTGGATCATGATCATTCTTCTTCGAGCGCCAAATTTTTTTTCCTATCTATTTGAATTTAAAATTATTTGGAGGTGATTTCAGCCCCTCGACTGCCATTCATTTCTACTGAAGTTCTCCCTTGTCCCACCATTCATCTTCCAATTGGGCATTCCATATGCATTCTATCTATACACTTCTCTCCTTGGCCCTAGTGGGAGTTTTGCACTAGTATCAAACTATTGCATTTGATGTCATCTGAAAGGCCATCTTTCCTTTCTTTCACCACCGTGCCCAAAAGTTCCATTTCCTCTTCTATCCTGCTAGGCAAGAGTGTGGTCTTATCTTGAAAAACCCCATTTTTGTTGATATTTCCATGGCCGCCATCGCCTGTCCTCACCATTTTTAAAAATTTAAGCTAGGGATGTACTCCTATCTAGACAGCTGGCGAGAGAAGTCAAGAGGAAGATTTCCTCCATGCCTGGCCAAGACATCCCTGAAATTTAAGATTTTGATGGCACAATTGTTGTCAATATTTATTTTGAAGTTGTAGCTCATGCCTTAAGAGTACCAAAATTGATTAAGCCTAGGAGTACTTTAAAGATAAATAATATTTATGTTTAAATAGTATTTCGATAGTTTCATTTAAAGTGAAACACAAAGAAAAATCTCTACTCCCCTCAATTTTTTTAAAGGAGTTCTTTGTTAAATATATTGAAGATGCAATTGTTTTATTAAACCATCTTGTTATTAAGTAGACAACTAAGGAATTTTTTGGGTGGATGTATTAATTTCCCACAATTATATTTAAGGATGGTCAAATCATTGACCTAGGAGAAATATTTAGTTGACATATGCATGATAAATTAATCCATCTCAAGGAGAATAGTTCTTTCTACATGTTATCTTTACTGACCTATGTGATGGAAACAACTCAAGCTAATTGGTTAGGTATCAAATCCATCTCAGGGAGAATAGTCCTTTCTACATGTTCTCTTTATTGACCTATGTGATGACAACAACTCAAGATACTTGGTTAGGTATCAGGACCCTAGATTCTTAGTTTCAAAATTAGTTAGTTTTTGAAACTTTCCATCAACTACAAAAGTAGGTTCGAATAGGTGAATCTTATGATGTCAATGATTATTTCATTTGGATAATGATTAAGAATATTTAAGGGTCACCATAAAGGAGAATCTCTTTTGGAGTTGTTGACCAAATCATGTGTTATGGTAGTTTTTCATCCAATTCAATAGTTTTTCTTATCTCCTGATGAGGATTCAACCAAAAACCCTACAAGTTTCCGAACTATGTATTTTTTAAATTTCATACACTTAGAAAGTTGTCAACAAGTAATAGTTTTGATGCACTCCATCCAGATAAAAACTTATCTCTAAGTATAAGTTTCAGTCTAGGGTTCCCTTTGACAATAAAATTAATGGGTATAATAATCTTTATGGAGGTAAATCTTACCTTCATCAACGTCATATTAAGGATTATTGGAAAAAATGCATGGATATGAGAGAAGTAAACAATAAAGATCTTATGAGAATAACTATATAAGTCCTAAGTGGAAAATTCAACATGGATCCTACACTACGCATGATTACATTATATGTCTTGGATTGGGTATTATTTTTTTCTAATTCTAATTTGTAAAGTGTGAAGATATTTTCTATAAGATAAATTTTATTTGTTGTACATCTCTATGAAGTGTTTTGTGAAAAACTGCGGATGAAAAATTGCGGACATGAAATTTATGCAATGCACGCATTTGAATTGCTTAGTAAAGGTAAGCTTCTAGATCTTGTGGATCAAAAATTGGGAGAAAATTATTGTGTAGAATATGAGATCTTCTGTCATTATATTTCCTATGTCCTTTTTCAAGGATTTATACTATTGAAAAACCCTTAGTAAAGTACACATGTTGTTTTGGGAAGGAGGAGGTGAAGATGAGTTTGAAGTTCAAGGTAGAGAAGGAATGGGAGAAAATAGAGGAGTTTCAAGTGCTTAAGAAAGCAGTGAACAATCTGATCACCGATCACAAGTATGGTCAAGGAGAACAAGGCTGGATATTCATAGACATCAGCGGAGGAGGATGAGCTTTGAGATCAATTTACGTGATTTAAATCCAAATATTTGAACATTTTGGGGGTAATAAATATGAGGAAAGATTGGAGCTTCATGATGGGCCATTCTATGTCGGGAATCTTGGAGACTACCTTTATGCAAGGGGTTTTGAGAATCTATTACAACATCTGGTCTAGAGTGATTGACTGACACCAAATTTTCCCAAATTATAAATGTAGATGCCATAAATTATAAATAATATAAATAAGCTGCATATGATTAATAAGAGGCATTAATTTATTCATTCCTACCCTCAACAAATATTTCCACCAGCGAATAAAGCCTACATGTTTCTAGCAAGACAAAATATTCCTTAGAAACATCCATATTGTTTGTGGCTCATTGATAGACCAAATAAACATGCTTGGGCTATCCTCTGACCTTTATCCATAGCTTCCATTGTTTTTTTATTAAGTCTTCTAAAATTATCTTTACAATTTCATTACCAAAATTTCAAAATCAGTAATAGAGTGACATCGTTCAATATATCTAACACTATTGGCTTAATCCTTGCACCCTTCAAAGGTGCAAGTGCTAGTAATAAGAAAAAAAGAAACAAGTCCTCATATTTTAGTGTTGACCTAAAAAAAGGTGCAATTCAAATTTTAAAGAAAGAAAATAGGGTTCAATTCACGTGGAGGGTGGTGCCTAGATATGAAAAGGAGAAGGTAAAAAAAAAACCATAAAAGCCAAGACTTTCCATATGGTGTACCATTGGGAGAGTTGCCTGTATTTTTTAATATTAAAATAAATAAATCTAGGCCAAGGCTTCCCTTGGTCCACTTGAGATGGCGTTAGATCTTAAGACAATGGATTTTGGTTGACTTTATTCCTTTGTTTTAAAAGTGCAAAATAAAACATACTAAAAAAAATACAGACATGCCGAAAATTACCAATGATTTTTTTTTTAAACAAAGCATATAAAAGGAATATATATATTTTTCCAAGAAAGGATGAACTTGCACCATATATTTATATATTTAATATATAT